>PVLC010005544.1:0-75553 GCA_004027655.1 Graphiurus murinus
AGCTATTTGCTGAGGCCATCCGCAACTTAGTGAGACCCTGTTTTTTTGTTGTTTTGTTTTTTTTTTTCGGTACTAGGGATTGAACTCAGGGGCATTCTACCTCCGAGCTATACCCCCAGCCCTAGTTTTTATTCTTTATTTTGAAACCAAGTCTCACTAAGTTGCGGAGTGCCTCACTAGGTAGCTGAGGCTGGCCGCGAACCCGGATCCTCTGGTCTCAGCCTCCTGAATGCTGGGATTACAGGCGTGCACCACCACACCCGGCCTCCCTGTTTCAAAATAAAGAATAAAAAGTAGGGCTGCGGGTATAGCTCGGAGGTAGAATGCCCCAGGTTCAATCCCTAGTACCACAAAAAAAAAAAAAAGAGAGAGATGTAAACCAGGCTTGGTGGTGCACTACTGTAATCCCAGTACTTGGGAGGCTGAGACAGGAGAATCACAGGTTTAAAGCCAGCCTCAGCAACCTAGCAAGGGTCTTAGCAACCTAGTGAGACCCTGTTTCCAAATAAAAAAATAAAAAATAGAGGTCGGGGTATAGCTTGGAGGTAGAATGCTCCTGGGTTCAATTCCCAGAACCAAAGAAAGGGGGGCATCATATGTGCGTGTGTGTATTATATGTTATAATATATATATAATATACATTATACACATAAACACACATACATATTATCTCAGTTAACATTCTTACTGCTTTAATCTAAAAAAGACCATGCAATCTAGAGGAAGAAAGGTTTATTTGCTCATAGTTTCCTTGGAGATTTTGGGTTCAGTCCATGTCAGGCCATGTGTGCAGAGCTCAGGGCATGCTGCTCGGAAGCAGAGAGAGGGAGAGCGCAAGGCTCTGCTCTCACACCCTGGCAGCCAGCAGCAAAGCACAATGATATGTAGGCCCTAAGGCCACACCACCAGACTCCTCTTGACACCCAGCCCCACTTCCAAAATTGCTACCTTGTTTCCATGAGGGGTGGGGGACATTCTAAATCCAAACCATCATATATATATATATAGATAATCTAGACTGTTGGCTTTTGAGTAATTTTACCTGAAAAAATACAGAAGCTGACAAGTATCTCAGAAGTGTAACTGACAAAGATTTGATGCAAACTTAGTTTGTGTGTGTGCATACAAGTCAAACAAAATTCTTTATTTTGTAGTATATGGATTACATAACATTTTTTTTTTTGAGACAGAGTCTTGCTAAATTTCCTCCTATCTCAGCCTCCCAATTACTGGGATTATAGGCATGCACCACTGTGCCCAGCTCTTAATGTATGTTAATAATCTATTTTATATTTGAAATTACTATACACAATTCTTAGAAAAGATTTAATGATCTCTTCAAATTTTTAAAAATCATTGAGGAATAATTCTATATACATACCTGGGTGGTAAAAAAAAAAAAGTTTTAAATACCATCTTCTCTTTATTTGGTTATTTACTTTGCAGTGCTGGAAATTGAACCATGGGCTTTGCACATGCTAAGCAAGCTCTCTGCTACTGAACTACACTCTCCAGCCCTAAATGATAAATTTAAAGCAGTATTTTACAACCACTGAAGAATTTACAGAAGCTGAAATTATATTTAAAGACTAATAACTTTTTAATTTTCTTTCACTGATTGAAAGAAAAAAAGAGCTACTAAAAACCCACTCAGCCTATTCTCAAGTATTTCAAAATAACAATGCCTGCTTTGCAGAAAGCATGTGTTGTACACCAGCTCAATGCCTCGCCCTGGCAGGTCACTGTTAAGGTTCTCACTCTTGCCTGGAGCCAGGTCACCAGGAGCCCATGCCACCTCTGCGCCACCCACCACCTCTGTGGGGTGCTGAGGGCTGGGTGGAATGTGAACTGCTTCATGTCCTGTGGACAGCGGTGAGATCCACAGGAGGTGGAGCCAGAACACCTGCTTGGTGTTGCTCAGCCTTTCTAGGGGAGCAGTAACTTCCAAATGTTATTGTTACCAGTGAGGATCAGGCCACTTTGGCTCTGGTTTGGAAAAAAAGTGGGGGGCTAAGTGGCCAACTATCTTCATGTTTTTTTAATTAATTTGTGTGTGGTACTGATGATTGAACTCAGGGACATTCTATCTCTGAGCTATACCTTCAGCCCTTTTTAATTTTTTATTTTCAGACAGGGTCTTATTAAGTTGCTGAAGCTGTCCTCAAACCTGTGATCCTCCTGTCTCAGCCTCCCAAGTACTGGGATTACAGGCATGTGCTGCCACACTCAACTTCATGTGTATTTGAGACAGGCAAAACTGAGTTGGCCCAGGTTCCTGGTCTGCAGGGCCAGTGCTCTGCACCAACTCTCTTCATGCCTGTGTGCCTCCCCCTTACCCAGCTTGGTGATACCCTGATGAGATGCAGTCTACCCCACTAGGCTCAAGAGTCTCCCCCAAGAAATCCTGGAGGAGACAGATACTAGGGGAGGCAGCTGACCCAGAGGACTGCATGTCCAGGTGTCCCAAATACTGAGGGATTGGTATCTCAAGGCACACCTGCGGCTAGGTGCAGCGCACTCAAGAAGTGAGAAGGGTCTGAGCCCTTACCCTGTCTGCAAGAGAACCAGCTGGTCTGCTACAACTTCATGGATGACGGCAGACTCCTGGGTCAGAGCGAGGACTTCAATACTCTGAGCTCACAGTGCAGCATGAGCTTCAGGTTCATATCAATCCCACTTTCCCCCAAGACCCATAGGAGGTAACAAGGAGTAGGCCAAGTGGATGTTAGACACCACATGATCTGTATCATGGGATCCCAAGCATAGGAAGCTCCCAGGAGTATAAGAGGAGCTGCTCTACTAGCCTGCCTGTCCAACCTATGCCCTGTGGGGAGACAGTGATGCTAGCCAGGAAACAAATCTGTCCTGTGCTTTGACAAGTACTTAAAAAGATAGGCACAAAAGCTGCCAAGGATAATTGCTCAACACACACCAGTCTCCCCCGTGGCACTGGGCTGGGAAACCCTGATTTCCCAAGAAGAGAGTTCCTTAGGAAAAAAGAATGAACTCATGTCAGTGTGCTGACAACTCTTCCTAAGCTACAGCCACCAGTCCTGTGGTGTTGCTGGCCCAGGAGCCCAGCACCCCTGCTCAGGCTTGTAGAGGACAGGCTGGCACACAGCACAGCTAGTCTGGATCTGCCGGCATATCATGCTAAGTTGGTGAATATTTTGTAATTTACATCAATTACCAAAACTTGTCCCTCATACTCTGGGGGACTTTAGTAACAACTGCCTGAACTTTCCTGCTCAGTAATTTAGAACTGTTTTTAATTTTAATATAGTGTCGGGTCATAGCCATGGGGAAAAAAAAAATTTGTCCCAGACTATCTTTTCTGATTCCCTAAAAGCTGAGCACAATTTAGACTTGAGGTAGTGAAAACCAAGTAACCATTGTCACCAGTTCCTGAACCCAAAAGGTTTCCAGTCTCTATGGAAATAGAAATAACTGACAAAGAACCTGCAGATGGCAGTGCCAAAATGAGGGTACACTCAGGACAATGGCTTAGGACACCCCAGCTCAAGAGATTTCCCACAGCACAACTACTTGTCATCCTATTTTTTTTAAAGTTTTTATTGGCGCATTGTAATCTTACACCATATTGAAGTTCAGAGTGAGAGACATATATGCACACAGCACTGGTGAGCTTCCCCCATCCCACCTTATTCCCTCCCTTTCCCCAGACATAATATTAAGATTGATATTGATAATTTTGTGTAGGTACAATGTCAAGTTAAGTGTTTCATCAAATCTCCCTCCCTCCACCTGCCTTCCTTCCCTACATTCCTTCCATCACTTCATTGGGGTTTTTCCTCCTTTTTCTTGAGTCCCTTTTATATCCCAATTCTCCTCTAGCTTTCATATGAAGGAAAACATATGACATACATTTATTTATTTGTTTTTGTGGTACTGGGGATTGAACCCAGGGGCATTCTACCTCCAAGCTAACACCCTCAGCTTTATTTTATTTTTCATTTGGAAACAGCACCTCACTAAGTTACTGAGGCTGGCTGTGAACCTAGAATCCTCCAGTCTCAGCCTCCCAAGTACTAGGGTTACAAGCATAAGACACCACACCCAGCGTGACCCTTCATTTTTTGTGACTGGCTGATCTCACTTAGCATAATATTCTCCAGTTCCATTCATTTTCCTGCAAATGACAGTTTTGTTCTTTATGGATGAGTAGAATTACACTCCCATCATTTCATAGCCCATCTGTTGATGGGTACCTAGGTTGGTCTCTTAATTTGGCTATTGTGAACTGTGCTGCTATAAACATGGCTATACATATATCATTGTAATATTCTGGATTCAATCCCTTTGAAAAGATACCTAGCAATGGTAGCTGGATCATATGGTGGATCCATTCTCAGTTTTCTGAGGAATCTCCACACTGATCTTCATAGTTGCTACACTAATTTGCAATCCCACCAACAGAGTTGAAGAGTTCCTATTTCCCCCCCATCCTTGCCAGCATTTACTGTTGTTTGACTTCTTGATGACTGCCATTCTAATTGGGGTTAGATGGAATCTCAGTGTAATTTTGATATGCATCTCTCTGATTGCTAATGATGTTGAACATTTTCCATATATTCATTGGCCATTGTATTTCTTCTTTTGTTAAGTGTCTATTTAGTTTACCTACCCATTTTTGATTGGGTTATTTTGTGTGTGTGATCCTATTTGTAAAGTTACAAAGCACAGTGTCACACACTGTAATCCAGTTCTCAGGACCCTGAGACAGGAGGACTGCAGGTTTGAGGACAGCCTCAGCAATGCAGCGAGGCTCTCAGCAACGTAGCAAGATCCTGCTTCAAAAATAAATAAATAAATAAATAAGGATAGGGATGTAGCTTGAAGGTAGAATGCCCCTGGGTTCAAATCCAGCTCTCACCCCTGCCATTAACAAAACTTTGAGCAAGTCACTATACTTTCATCATTGGCAAGGGATATTTCAAGTATAATTAATTGGGCTTGGTTAAGAAAATCAAATAAGCAAATTCATGTAAAGCTGTACCTATCACAAGGCCTGGTCCACAATGAGTTCTGGGTATGTAGTAGCTTTAATAATGTAAGACATCCTGGAGCAAACGTGTGAAGGAATATAGGTATGATTCACCTATTTTAAACCATACTCCTAAAATTAGGCAGGTACATTATATCCCATGACTTGGAGCCAATCTGAACCTTAATTTTGTTCAGTATTTCTACAAATAATCTCAAGCCAGGTGTGGTGGCACATACCTGTAATACCAGTACTGCAAGGCTGAGACAGGAGGATCACAGGTTTGAGGCCAGCCTCAGCAACATAGAAAGCCCCTTTTTATGTTTCAAACATAAAAAGGACTGAGAATGCAACTTTGAAGTAGAACATCCCTGGCTCAATCCCTAGCACATACACACATAAATAAATTTTTAAAAAGTCTCAATAATGTCCATGGCTACTAAGTTTTGTCCTCTGAAAACTAAAATAGCACTGACCACTATCCAAGAGGAAGCATGGTCAACATTGTGGTTAACATCCTCCCAGTCATCCTTGTATATTCTAGCTATTTAGTTATTAATTATACATAAGTACTTATTTAGTTACACACAAGTACTTATATAAAATTTTATATAAAATACTGAAGTACATATATAAAGTATTATGCTGTATATACTATTGTACAAACTGCTTTACCACTAAACAATACTACCTAAAATGTAATGCTAGTTATTTCTTCTAAACTGTTTTACTTACTCCTGAAGAGTTTGAAACAATGGACATTTCTATTATCATGCGTATCAAAAGTTACTGTGGTTAAAAAAAAAAGATAACAGGTTTATTCACTTCATTCAGATTACTTCATTCTTCTGAGGGCCAAAATCTGAAATAAAAGTGTTTTTCTCTCATTAATCAAACCTCTCTCTCTCTCTCTTTTTTTTTTTTTTTTTTTGTAGTAGTGTGGATGGAACCCAGGGGCATTCTACCTTCAAGCTACACCACCTAGTTTTTTTGTTCTTTTATTTTGAAACAGGTTCTCACTAAGTTGCAGAAGGCCTCACTAAGTAGCTGAGGCTGGCTGAGAACCTGGATCCTCCAGTCTCAGCCTCCTGAGTACTGGGATTATAAGTGTGCACCACCATGCCCAGCTTGAATCCCTATTTTAACAGCAATCCTCTTGTAATTCCTCTTGCGTCTTTAAAATAATCCTGGAATTGCTACTGTTCTACAGAAGCACCTGCTATCTCTCTGGGGAAAAGCTGTCTTTAGACACCTGCAAAGTGGGTTGATAGTACTGAGTTAAGAGGTGATAAGTACTAATCAGGTAAGAGTGTGATCATGTAGTCACACACTTAATAATAACTTACATAACCCTTGTTATTGAATTCAGATATTATGTTCAGCTTGTATTTCTTGATAATGACCCCCACCCTCAAACCAGCATGTGCACCCACACCCAGTCCGCATGCATGACTGCTGACTGATGCTATTCCCAGTCACTTGTTTATTAGGTATCAAGATATAACTGAGACTATACAAAATGAACTGGATACAATCTTGCACAAATGAAAAACAAAATACATTTTGCAGTTAACTGTGAAAGTTAGGAAGATTAACAAGCTCTATTAAGTTTAATCATAAATAGATTGATTTCTGAAAAATATTTTATAATTGTACTAAAAGTTTTAAAAAATACATTTTGATCAGAAAGACAAATGAAAACCTGTTTACTAAATAAATGATACTTTGTGTGTATGTGGCACTAGGGGTTGAACCCAGGAGCACTTTACACTCCAAGCAACATCCCAGCCCTATTTTATTTTTATTTTGAAACAAGATCTCACTAGGTTGATGAAAGTCTTGAGGCTGTCCTCGAACCTAAGATCTCCTGTCTCAGCATCCCAAGTACCCGGATTACAAGTGTGCATCACCACGCCTGGTTTTAAATGATACTTATGATAGTTTAAAATAATAAGTTTGCCTACTATTTTCTAGTCTTTGGCATATTTATGAATTCACAGAATCTGGGACTCACTGTTTAAAGTTAGCAATTTCCTTGGGTTACCAGGAGGTAGCATAACAATGAAAAAGGGAACCTATGAATTCTTTATATAAAAGACTGCCTTGAATACTGATTATTTCATGAATCACAAAAAGTACTGTTTACAAAGTCAATGGTTCATTTATTGCCCATTAAAAGAAATGTTGAGTGTCTGTCTCACCACGCCCCCCCCCAATCAAATGGAGTGAAATTATATTGCTGTCACAAACAGCAAAGGTAATAGTATACTGATTTTAGTAGTAGTTAAAATTAGAGGGAAAATACTGCCACAAGAAAAACAAAAATATGTAGATAAAAGTGAAAACATGAATAATGTGAAGTATTTACTTTTGTATTACTCACATAGGGGTTCTGGATTAAATGCCCACAGAGAATCTCAACTTAGTCCATGGAAGTGGGTCCCACAATGGTTTAACTGCTCATCCACATCCACAAATGTCAAAGTGAAATGAAACTCAGTAAATTCTAGATGACCATTTTACTGTTACCCATAAATAAGAAGAATCGATATTAATGGCAAAAATAGTCTGTAAATCATAAGCACACTGAGAAAGGATAAGCTCTGATTCAAAGAAAACCAGCCTTGTATCTTAGTCTTTGGGAGAAAATGAGACGGCCACAGGTGTCAGTCATTGGGTATCACATCTTCATGTCTGAGAACAGATTCTGTAGGCCAGATGAGGGCTCACCAGCCTATGCAGGGGTCTGGACAATCCCGCAGGTAAGTTTCATATTGACCTTTGGTAACGTCCATCAAAGTTGTGAATACAGTCAGCTGAAAGAGAAGTTATTTTAGCCTGAAGAATATTGGTAACTTGATGATACTCTGACACATATCAGCATTTCTGTCCCTGAGGAATTTAATATTAAATAACTTCATAAAGCAATTAATATACAATTGTATATTAACATTATATAACAGTATCATATATTATATTGTATATAAAAACCTGCAGGAACCAAGTTTTGACCCAAGTGCTAAAGGACAACAGGAATTTGTTTTGGCAGAGGTAATGGAGGCTTGTTTATTTTAGGGAGAATTAGGTAAAGGATCAAGAAAAAAGAGAAAGCAAGCACAAATGGGAATAGTGTATCCAGGACACAAAATGAAGGACCATTAGTGGGATGATCAGGAAACTTTCTGATTTTTCAGATATAGTATGGGAAAAAGATAAAAGTTCAGGGAAGGCCAGGTGGTGTGGTGGTGCACACTTGTAATCCAAGTATTTGGGAGGTCAAGAGAAGAAGATCACAGGTTCAAGACCAGCCTCACAAACTAGTGAGACCATGTTTCTAAATAAAAAATATTAATAGGATAAAATAGGGCTGAGGTTGTAGCTTAGAGGTAGAATGCCCTGGGTTCAATCCCCCAGTACCACCACCACCACCACCACCACCACCACAGGGGAAAGGGGAAAATCTAATACACCAAGACAGAGCTCTGTCTGCAAATGAACTCCAGACTTTGTTGAGTTTTTGGTGTGTTAGTTGTATAGTATAGTATGAGACTTCTGACAGATAGGGAAAAGTATCCTATGAAAGTAAAGTGAGAAACAACACTCTGACCAACTTGGACCCTAAGCCACAGCGATCAACTTCTTTATCATATTTCAAAAGTTATGGCCACGCAAAAAATATTAAAAAAAAAAAATCAGCCTTAAGCTAAACATAACTTTCGTGCTCAAATAGATTCAAGATAACAGAAGATAAAACATAAGACTGAATTCTTTCCCTAAAAATGTATATATGTGTATTTCAAAATACCTTGTTGAGGACAGGTTTTGTTGACAGGACATCATATAAGGTCGCAAATGAGATATTCTAAGACACAAAAACAGTTTTGTTCAGCATGTTAAGTACAGATGTTACTCTGCAGCACTTATCCACACAAATGGGTCATTAGGTATCAAGATACTTCTGAATTGAGCTCCTAAAGGGATTACCTCGGGTCACTGCTAGAAACAGAGGTGAGAGTTTTAATATGTTACTTCCCCCCACCCCATTTTAAATTCGTCCCTGTTTTTTATTTAGCTTCACAGAGTGGTGTCCAGCATTAGGGTATGAAAGAGAAAGTACAACAAAATTTTGCTCTTTAAATTAAAATAATAAAAACAAAAATTGAGTGGGAACTATCTAGATATACCGAATAATATGAGGTTTATTCATTTCTTCAAGGTCAATGAAAAATGCCAGAACTAAGACAATCCTTAAGGAAGATAGTTTCTTTCTATATATGACAATGCAAATGTACCTCTTGGGTTGTGTGGTTTAGACAGATCTTTGTAGGCCTTCTACGATCATCAAGGAAGAAGGGATTTTTCCATCGGTCATAATTTGTTTGTACCACATACCATCTACCATGCTTAGGATCAAGTCTAGATAAAAAAAAGGGATCCTCTCTTAGACTTGATGCCTTAAGTCTGTATTTATGTGGGTCCAGGCTTTAGTTTCTACACATTTTGTTTTAACAAATGTACTTACTCATATACATCCAAAGAGTCTTTCCTTGCTCGAGTAATCACGCAACCCTCCCCAGACTGGTTACCTCCCAGGATAAAGTATGCTGGGGCCAGTATCTTGGTCTTGGTCAATATGTTCTTGGCTTCTTCATAACTACATAGAAACATTTTTTAAGAAAAGGAAACATTAGTGAAGGAAACACTCCCTCTGACCATACCAATCTCAGTATCATATATGGGGTAGGGGAGGGAGCTGGGGAGAAGCACACATGTAGGACATGTGCGCCTAAATGTCTCTCTCACTCTGAACTACATTATAGTGTGGGACTAGGATGCATCAATAAAAGTATATATAAAAACAGAAAAGGAACATTTTTAGTTGACTTGGAATGGAAATGTTTTAGCTCTATGGAAACTAAGGGAAAATAAGTGTCTAAGGTACATGTTTGTTTTCTTTGTGGCTGTTTTGGGGGTTTTTTCGGGGGGTACTGGGATTGAATCCAGGGCATTCTAACTCTAAACTACACCCCAAACCCTTTTTATTTTTTAGTTTGAAACAGAATCTCACTAACTTGCTGAGACTGGCCTTGAACCTGTGATCCTCCTGTCTCAGCTGCCTCCCAAGTACTAGGATTACAGGTGTGCACCACCACATCTAGCAAGGAGTGTGCTTTTTAAAAACAGGAAGGCAAGTAGTGGTTCTAGGAGGAAAAACCTCCCTATGTGGTGAAACACTGAGCTATGAATTGGAAATTCTGAAATTTCCCTTTAATCTGCAGAAAAAAAAAATGTTTCCCAGAGATCATGCCTGTCATTCAAAACAGAAAGAGGGTAATAGTATTATAATTATAGTTTATAAGGCTTAGGGAATAGGAAGCAGCCTCCTTGAAAATTAATATTAAATATTGTAGCAAATTATCAAGGAAGATTACTAACTCTTATTCCCATTAAGTAGGAAAAATTGGTCAATGACCCACTTATGTTAAATCATTTGGATGCAGTATGGGTTGAAGAAAAGGCAGTTTTTCTATTATATGATTTATGAATCACAATAGAATATAACTTCTAGGTTAATATGCATTATTTAAATAAATAATTTATTATATAATTTTTATTTTGAACATGCATGATTTTGCACAACAAAAGATTCGTAGGTGCTCCTCACAGTGTCAATATCCCTAGTAGCTCAAAATAATTCATTTCCTTGCTATAAGAAAAGACAACAAAAAACTGTGAGATGGAGGAGCCCAAGATGGCGTCTGAGTGCAACACCTCTCCGCAGGCGCTGTGAGCTCAAATCAAATATGCCATAAAAGCAGCTTATTGACAGAAGAAAAAAAAAGCAACAAAAAATGAACAAAGCAATTAAAATTGAACTACAACTAAAGAAGCCCCAGAAAGCCAACCAGGGAGAGCAAAGGAGCCCAACCGCGAGGCAGCGGCACCACGGTGTGGATCGGTGGTGGACATGAAGCTGGCCTCCCGGCAGCGTACCCAGCAACCAGGTGTGCAGTAAGTGACTACAGAACTCCACTTCCTAACCAGGCGGCAGATCCCCGTACCTTCCACAGTGACCAGAATGCATGGTACAGCCAGCGTAAGCCCTCGAGGGGCCACCCCAGCTCACCACTCTCTCCAGAGCCAGAGCAGCAATCAGCTGCACCACAGAGCAGAGCCTGAATCAAAACTGCCGCAAACGCAGCTCCTTGATGGAAGGAAAGAAAAGTAAAGCAGCAAAAAAAGTGAATAAAACAACAAAAGCAGCTGAAAAGAACCCAGGGAGAACAAAGGAGCCAGTGTGCGCGCGGCCCTGCGAACTGGCGGCCGCCATCTTGCCAGCCGCCATTTTGCCAGTTGCCAAGAGCAGCGTCTATTAGCACCAAGACCTCCAACAACCTCCTGCGCACCCAATGACCAGAAGTGGAGCAAGCAACTAAGGAATTCCACACCCTAATCAGGCAGCATATCCCCGCAGGATCAACAGTGATCAAGATCACCTGGGACAACCATCTTAAGCCTGTGGCGAGGACACCCCAGATTACCCCTCCCACTGGAACTAGAGCAGCAGGGACCTGTAAGTTAAATTGCACTACTAGGGTGCAGGGACCCCTATACAAGCACAGACTTCATCACCTGCCCTTCAAGTAATTGGATAAGAGCAGAAGTGCGGGAAGGATCCAGTGCACATAGGGCACAGAGAACTTCCAGGTACCCTGGAAAATGCCTGGCATATAAATTGCACTCCCGCCACCAGCAAAGGCAGAGAGACAGAGGCAGACAGGCCCTGTGGAGAGCACAGAGACACAAGCTTGCAGCGGGAAGAGGCATCAGCAGAAACCCCCTGCCTGAACTAACAGAGCAAATAAGAATGCCAGAGACATGCTCGAAAATTTAACAGAGTGAGCAGACATTTAAAAGCTGAAAATATCCACACAGATCCAAAAGGGCTGCAGAGGCCAACTCAGCTCTGTACTTACAAACTAGCAGGGTTTTTTTGTTTCTTATTGTTGCTGTTTTGTGTGTGTGTGTGTGTGTGTGTGTGTGTGTGTGTGTGTATGTGTGTGTGTGTTATGTTTTATTTGTTCTTATTCTATTTTCGTTTTGTATTGCCGTGATTTACTTATGTTTGTTTGGATGGTTGGTTGCTTTGTTTTTTCTTTTCCTTTGTTTGTTAACTCTCTTCCTTATCCCTCTTACAAGCTTCCCTCCCTCTCTACCATCTATATTGTTCACCTCAACATTTTTTCTCTTCTCTTTTATTTTTCCTTTTTTCCCTGTCTCATATCAAGACCATCTCTGCATTCCTGGTCACAGGTGCAAAATCATTTATTAGGAATCTGGAACAACACTAACATAGCTCCAGATTTACAAATGTTACAAAATCAAATAAAATACATTAGTCAAGAATATATAGATGTTAGTTCTACTGCCGAAATGGCTTCTGATTTTTTTATTCAACTTTCTAAACAATTAGACATACGTTCATATTGAGTTACGGGATTTCTATAGCACTTGCTTTGTTGCTTATAATCATATTTTGTTCATGTTTTCTAGTCATCATCTGACTGACCTCACGATCTGTCAAGTCACTTGTCATAGAAGTGGAAGCCATTAAATTAAAAAATAAAAAAGGGGGAAATACGACAGCACCTTAATACCTGGATCTTGAGCAAGGCTCGGTCTGCTAGAGTCCTGCAAGGCAGTGGATTCCAAAAGAAGGAATGCGTGGCATATCCCATTTTGCATTATTATATTCTGGAAATTTTGGGTGTTTTGGGTTTTACTTTCATATTAATTATAAAGGAAAACTTCTTAGAAACATGTGGCCTGACAGATACCTATCTCTTAGCTGAAAAAAAGCGGTGCCTCAAGACAACAAGCATTAGTCTAGAAACAGGATTTGCAAGTTTATCTAAATCACTACCGCCTGGTCTCCCAACTGTCTGGTCTCCCTGGAATCCGCTAACTACCTAAGATAAGACAGAACACTGCTTAAAGGGGCTAAACAAAATTGTAAAGATTTTAACTAATAGAAAAGAATATTTATATAAGTGTTGTAACCTTAACTGGTTGAGGATAACCTTTGGAAAAACAAGTCTGTAAAAATTCCTGTTCTATATGTCTCATTGTAAAAAAAATACTATAAAACACTGACTGACAAAAAATAAAACAGATTCGCTTCAACACTGCAATGGGTGTGAGCGTATTCTTGCGACCTCATCTCAATCCACACCTATCGAGGGACCCCCGACCCTGCTGCCATGAGGGCTGGCCCCCGGCATTTAAGAACAGGGGAACCATGGGAAGGAAAAATAGCAAAGAAACAATGAGCCACCACAACCCCTCAATAACAGATCTCACCAACAAGGAATGGCAGAGATTACCAGAAGAACAATTCAGATCTTTAATACTACAATCAATACAAGATTTTCGGAAAGAATGTAGGGAGAGTTGGAAAGAAATAAAGGAACAAATAAACAAAGAATCTGACAACCTGAAGAGGAACCAAAGAGAAGCATTGAAGGAAGTGAAAGATGCAATAACTAAAGTGAAGGAATCAATACAAACTATAAACAGTAAATTAGACCACATGAAAAATAGAATATCACTCTTTGAAGATGACCATTCCAAAAATGAATCCATAGTACATAATCTAGAAAAAAAAAATTCGACAGTATGAATCCGACATCGATGACATCTGGGCCAATTTTAAGAGAGCTAACCTAAGAATAATAGGCATAGAAGAGGGATTAGAAGTTGAAACTAATGGAATAAACAATCTTTTCAAAGAAGTAGTATCAGAGAATTTTTCAAATATAGAAAGAAAAGTTGACACACAGGTACAGGAAACATATAGAACTCCCTCGAGACAAGACCAAAGAAGAAGTTCACCACACCACATATAACTTCCTAAATTGCGCCAAGAAGATATAGAAAACTTAAACCAACCAATAACAATCAAAGAGATAGAAACAGCTATAAAGAGTTTACCATCAAACAAAAGCCCCGGACTACATGGTTTTCAAGTGAATTTTATAAAACATTTATAGAAGAGCTAATCCAAATACTCCTCAAACTATCCTGTGAAATAGAAAGAAATGGGACCCTCCCAAACACATTCTATGAAGCCAACATCATATTAATACCAAAGCCAAATAAAGACAGCTCAAGAAAAGAAAACTATAGGCCTATATCATTGATGAACTTAGATGCAAAACTGCTAAACAAAATACTAGCAATGCGCATTCAAAACCATGTGAAGAAAATTATACACCATGACCAAATCGGGTTTATCCCAGGGATGAAAGGTTGATTCAACATATGAAAAACAATCCATGTAATTCACCACATAAGACAGAATCAAAGACAAAATTACATGATCATCTCAATTGATGCTGAAAAAGCACTTGACAAGATCCAACACCCATTCATGCTAAAAGACTGCAGAGAATTGGAATAGAAGGAACATAACTCAACATCATAAAGGCAATATACAATACGCCCACAGCCAACATCATATTAAATGGAGAAAAACTGCAAGAGATCCCACTAAAAACAGGAACAAGACAAGGATGTCCATTATCACCTTTTCTGTTCAATATAGTACTTGAGACTAGCCAGAGCAAGAAGGCAAGAGAAAGAAACCAAGGGCTAAAAATAGGGAAAGAAGAACTAAAACTATCCATTTTTGCAGATGACACGATATTATACTTAGAAGACCCAACAAAGTCAACCAAAAACTTACAGAACTGATCAACAAATACAGCAGTGTCTGGATTCAAAATCAATCTTAAAAAATCAGCTTTCCTGTATGCCAAACGTAAATCTACTGAAAAAGAAATCCAGAAAACAATTCTACTCACAATAGCACCCAAAAAATAGGATAAACCTAACCAAAGAGGTAAAAGACCTCTATAAGGAAAACTATAAAAAGTTGAAAAAAGAAACTGATGAAGACCTTAGAAGATGGAAAGATCTTCCATGCTCTTGGATAGGCAGAATAAATATCATCAAAATGGCCATCCTCCCAAAACTGATCTACAGATTCAACGCAATACCCATGAAATTACCAAAGTCACTCCTCACAGACAGAAAAATCAATCCTTAAATTCATTTGGAACAAAAAAAAGCCCAGAATAGCCAAAGTAGTTCTTAGCAATAAGAACCATGCAGGAGGTATCATAGTACCTGACTTCAAACTCTACTACAAAGCCACAGTAATAAAAACAGCATGGTATTGGCACAAAAACAGACAACATAGACCAATGGAACAGCATAGAAGACTCAGAAACAGACCCACGTGCTTACAGTCAATTGATTTTTGAGAAAGGAGCCAAAAATATACACTGGAAAAAAAGATAGCCTCTTTAACAAACGGTGTTGGCAAAACTGGTTAACCATATGCAGAAAAATGGAAATAAACCCCACTTTCTCACCCTGCACAAGAGTCAACTCAAGGTGGATCAAAGACCTGGAAGTCAGGCCAGAGACCTTGCAGCTACTTGAAGAGGGTATAGTCCCAACACTTCAACATATAGGCACAGGTAAAATCTTTCTCAACAAGACCCCAAAGGCACAAGCAACTCAAAGGAAGATCAATATATGGGATTGCATTAAACTGAAGAGCTTCTGTGCAGCAAAGGAAACTCTCAAGAACCTCAACAGAGAGGCCACAGAGTGGGAGAAAATTTTTGCCAGCTACTTTTCTGATAGAGGACTAATATCTAGGATTTACAGAGAACTCAAGAAAATCACAGCTAAGAAAACAAACAACCCAATCAAAAAATGGGCAAGGGATCTAAATAGACACTTCACAAAAGAAGAAATACAAATGGCCAATAAATGTATGAGGAAATGTTCAACATCGTTAACAGTCAGAGAGATGCAAATCAAAACTACCTTGAGATTTCACCTAACTCCAATCAGAATGGCAATCATAAAAAACACGAACAACAACAAATGCTGGCAAGGGTGTGGAGAAGTGGGAACCCTAATACATTGTTAGTGGGATTGCAAATTAGTGCAACCACTTTGGAAAATAATATGGAGGATCCTCAGACAAATGGGAATGAACTTACCATACGATCCAGCAATACTACTTCTGGGTATCTACCCAAAAGAATGGAAACCAAACTATCAGACCGATGCATGTGTATAGCTGCACAATTCACAATAGCCAAACTATGGAAGCAGCCAAGATGTCCATCGACAGATAAATGGATTACAAAACTATGGGATATGTACACAATGGAATTTTACTCAGCCATAAAGAAGAACAAAATCATGTTATTTGCAGGGAAATGGATGCAACTGGAAAACATTAAGTGAGATTAGACAGTCACAAAGAGTAAAAAAGCATATGTTCTCCCTAATATGCGGATGCTAGGGAGAAGATGGGACATAAGAGGGTCTCCAGATGAAAAACGAGAAACCCTAGATAAACAAAGAAGTTGACTTAACTGAAGGTGATGGAGGAGGTGGGGGGGGGGAGGGGCACCCTAATGCACATGATGTACTTTCACAAATATATCAAAGTCAATCACTAAACTGAACTTGAGAAGCAGGGAGGGTGAGGGAGTGGGGTGGGATTTGGGGAAAGGGTTAAATGAGAAATGTGTGCATATATGCCTTTTTCAGCTTGTACCTAACAAACAGGTATAATTACAATGCACTAATTAATATAAAAAATAAAATAAAGAGACAACATATGCAAAGAAAATATGAACAATTCCACGTGAGTGTCAAAGGTTCACTGAGAAATTATGAGATAGTTTCTCAATGGACATTAAGCTGGGGCTTGGGAAATATTTTTGTATTTTAACATGAATAATTTAATATTAAATATTTGGTAATAAAGCAACACATCACTTTACCTTGTACTATTTTCCAGAACTGATCTAGTGATAAACCCTATCCATGTGGCATCTTTTTTCCCCAGAATCCATTCTAGGACACCTGGAAAAGATCAAACACACAGAGTCACGGGACCCAGAAGAGGTTTGCTTACTTACCCAGAAGGCATAGTCCCAAACTCCTCTTAAAATGACTATGAAATTCCGATTACATTCTCATCACTCGACTTACCCATATAACCGCCATCCATACTGAAACGTTCATTTAGTGTAAGACTGAATAGTCCCTGAGGAAGAGAAAGCAATGCAGTCAGAAACTTCAGCCACCCTCTTTAAGGCACTCTCTGTATGTTACAGTGGTATATAAAAGTCTGGATTGGGAAATGGGGAATGCAAAGAGAAATCAAAACCATAGCAATACCACATTATATTAACAAGCCTTTTTTTTTTTTTTTAAGTTCAAAGCATTTTCACATCTAGAATGTGGGATAAGTTAGACAGGATATTATTGTTCATGCTTTTTGAACAGGAAATGGAGGAGCAGAGAATTCATGCTGACTTGCCTAAGTGAGAAGAGGCCTAGTCAGATTCCAGATTTTGACCTCCAATCCTTGGTACTTGGCCACATGCTCTGTATCCTACAATGGGCTAAGAAACCCTTCCCTTCTACCCTTCCCTGCCATGCAATTGCACACCAACGACAGTGGCAGAAGTACAAGGGGATGTAGTAAGGCTTCATATGCTTTTTAGGTCTTCATTTTCTTAGACTCCACCCTTCAAAAATAATACAACCAGAGTACAAAAGCTACCTGTAAAATTATGCAACAATAGATTCCTTACTGGTTTGAATCCTGTTAACATGCCTACGTAGCCAGCAAAACTTGTAGCCTTGAAGACAGTTTTATTATTTCTTTGGAAGTCCAAATTCACCGTTAAAGGTTTTAGTTCCTCGCTTACAACCCATGTATTATTATTTGTATTCCACCTACAAAAGACAAATTTTGGTGACATTTAAGAACAATGATGACATAATGAATATGATGAGAGCCAAATATTACACTAGGTAATTTATCTAACTAATCAGTAATGATCACTCCTAATAAGACCTTTACAATATAGGTGGTTTTATCCCTGCTTTCCAGATGATAGAACTGAAGCTCAGAGAAGTTGAGTAACACTCCCAGTATCACATAGACTATCTAAATAGTGAACCCAGATTCAAAGTTGGATGACTATTTGCAAAAGTATTATTTTTTCAGAAAGGTCAAGATGACAGATACAGAAGATAGCTCCTCTTCCTTCTGATCAATAAATAAGGCATGTATCTGTAGCCTTCAAGCATGGTCCAAATTTCTGCTCACCAGGTATATTTTTCAGATATAAACTCCTAAGTAGCAGAATAAGTTTGTCTATCTTGTCTCAATACTAAAGAATCTGGTTACCTTTGCTTTGGGTCATATTTTGGGTATGACTTGGGACTTATTTTCATCAAAGTAATACAATCTATTTTTTTCTTATGGAATGATACATATTATGGTCTTCGCTTACCCAAGAAATACTCCAAAATCCATGTTTCTTCCATGTAGCAGATGACCTATTTGAAAGTAAGCAGAAAAGACATGTAGTACCAGTTAAGATAGTACAACTGATTCTAAATCAAGATGGTTACTCCATTTTTGTTAATTTATATTCACGTAACCGTAGGAATTAAGAAGCAACGTGACAACATAAGCCCTAACAAGATCAAACTGGTGTAACTGTCATCCTGGCCTCCAGAAAATTTGAGAACTCAGAGTTCTATGTAAGGTCAGAATCTGAGAAAAGGATCAATAGTCATTCTTCAGTCAATTATGACACAGTTCTACCAGGACACAGATAGCTTAGCCTCGAATAATGAGACTTACCCAATGCTTCCCTTCAGGGATTGTCATCTACAGTTGAACACTTACAGGGTCAGGTGTAGGCAGACATTATACCCAGTATATAGGTAAAAAGTGAAGGAGAATCAGGGCAAGTCATTTTGCACTCTGAGGAAGATCCAGGGAAAATATGGACAAGTAAGGCTGCTATACATAGTCCCTTATCTGGGAAATGATGGGAAAATGTTTGTCCTGGGCTTCCAGAAAAACATGTATGTCATCAAGTGTCTGACTATCAGGGCGACAAAATATACACTGTAAAGAGTTCAACCAGGCTGGGCGTGGTGGCGCACGCTTGTAATCCCAGCATTCGGGAGGCTGAGACTGGAGGATCCGGGTTTGCGGCCAGCCTCAGCTACCTAGTGAGGCACTCTGCAACTTAGTGAGACTCGGTTTCAAAATAAAGAATAAAAAATAGGGCTGGGGGTATAGCTCGGAGGTAGAATGCCCCTGAGTTCAATCCCCAGTACCAAAAAAAAAGAGTTCAACCAAGTCATGTAGATGCATATAAGCATTCTATGAGGAAAGCAAGAATGTTTCTAGTCTGAAACATTTCTTTCAATGTTTTGCATGCTTGAACTAAACTTTAATGGTAGTCTTAAAATAAGGCTGGCATTCAGTGCGCTTATAAAAACTTACTAATATATATAAAATTGTATGCAAAATTATATAGCCAATCTGGATTTTAAAAGTTCTATTTTTACCTTTTTAGAAGATTTTTCTTTTACATAGTACCCAGCACTATCCACCCTTCCACAGAATCATTTACCTTCTTTGTCTTCAGTTATTATTGAGGTACATATGGTAAAAAGTTCATAAAAAATGTTGAATGAAATAATTTCTCCTATTGGGGAAAAAAAGAAAACTTTCTGTTAATACACAGAACCATGACAGTAGAAAAGAAATTTTGTTTTGTTTTAAACTCAAGGCTTACACATGCTTAGCAGGCACTCTACTACTGAGCTATATCCCCAGCCCTGAAAAATCTGTTTTAAGAAAAGTTTGTTTTTTGCTGTGTACGCGTGTGCTTTGGCGCATCTCAGTGCCACAGTCCAGTCTGAGTGTGCCTGAACATCAGGCTGCTGCTGGTGTCTCTCATCTACCTACACTCTCTAGATTGATGATAAGACAAGTCTTCAGAAGGCAGCTATTCTGTGAGGTGAACACCTAGACAAGTTGGAATTGTGCCACAACATGTTCAAAATTTTCATCATTTTAGATTTTCTTTGGGGAGCTAAAAGATGATAATTTAAAATAGCTCTTGTTTGTATGTTGAAAATGTATCCTGTCCAGATTTTTAGAGTGTGACTAACATTTCTAAGGTGAGAAAAAAGAGCCAAGTACTGATAAAATGAATTGAGAGCTGCTAAGAAAATCCATTGTAGAATATTTTATTTTTTGAGTATTTTTTCCAAAACTATATAATACCATTTAACATTTAATCCAAAGGTATACAGCAAACTTTGTCTCTTTCTTATTTAATGTTAACAAGCTAAATTTAACATGTTTTCCACCCCAATCCAATATTTATTTTATTTCCATTTAATTTCAATTTTGGTGAAGTTCTACTTATAATGAGTCAACTATTAATCTTTAAAATTTTTTTTTCTTTAGAGATATTTATATTTGATAATAATTTGCTAGAGCTCTTTACATAATAAAGGAATTAAAGACTTGTTCAAATAGACTGCAGATATCTTTCCAGTATGTTGATTATCCTTTTATATAATTTTTTTTAAAGAAGCAAAACAAAAATTTGCCACCTTTGTTAACAAATGTCAGAAATTCCCAATTATCTCTCTTATAAAACCAAGGTACTACTGGCTACATAAAATAATAACTCTATTGCTCTGGTAGTTTAAAAATAAAACTTGTAGGTTAGCGAGAAAAATCTTTTTATATTTACTTACTTACTTACGGTGGTATTAGGGATTGAATCCAGGGGCATTCTAACTCTGAGCTACACCTCCAGCCCTATTTTATTCTTATTTTGAGACAGGGTCTCACTAGGTTGATGAGAATCTCACTACTTGATGAGGCTGTCCTTGAACCTGGGATCCTCCTGTTTTAGCCTTCCAAAGATAGTCCTTTTAATAAGTGGTGTTTAGCTGGGCATGGTTACACACACCTGTAATCCCAGTACTTGGGAGACTGAGACAGGAAGATTGCAGATTCAAGGCCAGCTTCAGCAACTTAGTGAGACCTTGTTTCAAAAAATAAAAAGACCTGAAGTGTAGTTTAGAGGTAGAATACCCCTGGGTTCAATACACAGTATCCCCCCTCCAAAAAAGAAAGAAAATAAATTGTGTTTAATTAATTGGATATAGTATATAAAAAACATGAGCACTGACCCTGGTACCATATACAAAAGCTAATTCAAAATAGGTCATAGTCTTAAATGTAAAATTTATATATAAAACATCTAGAAGAAAACATAAGAATGTTTTCATGCCCTTGGAGTAGGTAAACATTTCTTTTTTTTTTTTGCTGGGGATTGAACCCAGAGGGGCATTGAATATATATATACACATGCCCATTAAAAGATATTCACAAGAATATCTATAACTGTTTTATTCTTAACAGTCAAAATCTGAAAATAATCCAAATATTCTATTTATACAACAGCATACTACCTGTAATGATAAGTGTAAGAAACCATACACATCTGTTCAGATTTTCAGTTCTATTATGTTAGTGTGTGTGTGTGTGTGTGTGTGTGTGTGTGTGTGTGTGTGTGTGTAGTACTGGAGAATGAACCCAGGGGCATTTTATCTCTGAGTTACAACCCAAGCCTTTTTAATTTTTGTTTTGAAACTAGGTCTTGCTAGATTGCTGAGATTCTCGCTGAGTTGCTGAGGCTGGATCCAAACCTGTAATATTCCTGTCTCAGCCTCCCAAATACTGGGATTATAGGTGTGCTCCACCACATACAGCTTTAGTTCTATTTTTAAGAAGCCCAAGAAGAGGCAACATCAATCTATGGTGAAGTGAGAATAGCAGCTATTTAAGGAGGCAATATTGTCTGCAAAGAGGCATGATATAACATTCTGCAGTGCTGAGATTTTCTACATCTTTGTCTGAGTTGCGACTATGTATGTACTCATTTTTAAAATGTCATTTTAGCTGGGTGCAGTGGCACATGCCTGTAATCCTAGTGCTTGGGAGGCTGAGATAGGAGGATTGCAGGCCATCCTCAGCAATTTGGTGAGATCCTCAGAAACTTAGACCCTGTTTCAAAATAAAAAATAAAAAGTGCTGGGTGTGTAGTTCAGAGGTAGAAGGTCCCTGGGTTCAATCCCCAGTATCCTCCCAGGAATCCTCTCTCGAGACAAAAACTTCACTTTAACATCTATGTACTTTATCTATATCATATCTCAATAGAAATATGTTAAAGTTAAGTTTTATTAGATGTTTTAAACATTGCAAAGTGAACTTTACCTAGAGGTAGCTCAGCAACATCAGCAATTCCCTTCATTTCCTCTTCATAAGGGGCAGGAAGGTTGCCAAGTAGACCAGGCTGAAAAATAGATATATTAACAAAAAATTAGGTTAAATGCACTTAACAAAAAAAAAAATGCTTTGAGATCTAGTTCTCTGACATAATTTGTTCCAGATATTGTTACCACAATATCCACAAATACCAAAATATATTTTTTTCTTTGTTGTGGTACTGAGGATCAAACCCAGAGGCACTTTACCACTGAGCTACATCTCTAGCCCTGTATTTTTACATCATGAATTTCTAAAAGATTCTATGTAACAATGAAGATTTGGCACCCATACAGAGACCTAGGTTGTTTTTTCTTGACTACCCTTTCCCCTCATTCTCTGAAGAGTAGGAAGTAGAGTAATTTCACCTGATGACCTAACATGACCCACAATTCAAGATCATAACAAGTCCTCTCTCTCTGCTCAAATTCACCCTCTGACCATTGGCAAACACTACACTCACAGCAACAAACCTGCACTATTCCATTTACTTACATGGTTAATAGCTAATCTTGATCTAAGACACATTAACTGCATTTTGTTGGTAAACAATAGACATATGAGCAAATTTAATAAGACACCATACTTTTATTCTCAACTGCAACTACTCACTAACATCAAGATCACAATATAAATTTACAGCCTTTTGTTGCTTAAATTTCACACAGGAGGATTACAGGTTTGAGGCCAGCCTTAGCAACTTAGTGAGAATCTTGTTTCAAAAGTAAACAATAAAAGGGCTGGGACTGTAGCCTGGAAGTACAATGCCCCTGGGTTCAATCCCCAGTACCAAAACCAAAACCAAAACCAAAACCAAACAAACAAACAAAAAAATGACCCCAGTGTTCATTTTTTTCTAATTCTGAAGCATGGCACCAAACACTGGACTCTGCTGCCCTCCCTACTGAAATTCAGAGCTCAGGGGGAAAGGGCATAGGAGGTGTGGGGGCCCCAGTCCTCTTTTGCTTCTGCCAACTTTTATTCTGGTAAGTCTGGTAATTATAAATATGAAGGATAGTCAACCAAAAGTTGAGAACATAAACATGATAACAGGTCAGGCAGTTGGCAGGTGCAAGTGTCACAGGGAGGAGGTGCCTAGATCATCCAGCTCTTGATGACAGTGATTCTCAACCAGGGCAGTTATGACCCACAGGAGAAATTTGGCAATGTCTCATGATGTTTTGGTATCACAACTGAGGGAGTACTATCAGTATCCAGTGGGCAGAGGCCAGGGATGCTGCTAAGCATCCTAGCGTAACTTTGAACAGTCCTGCAACAAAAAAAACTATTCAACCTCAGACACCATTAGTGCCCCAAATCTGCCCTAGGGCTTTGAGTTCTACTCCAGATTTCTCTATCCCGCAGAAAAGACTGAAAGAAGGCTAGGTCTAGATGTTCCATTGGCTCCACCTAAATGAAAAAAGGGCTGAGAAATGGAGTCCTTCTGCATGACAAAGGAGGAAAACTAAATGGTTTGGTGATTGCAGTCACAAGAAACCCTCAGCACAATTAAGTTTTGAGGGTCACAGCTACTGAGGGATTTCACAGAATATAGGGCTAGGCTGACTATGTCATTTGGTCATTTCTAGGTAAATCTCTGGGTGTAGTGAGATACTTGGGCAAAGAACTTGAAAAACCAAGTTTTCTTTCCCTTATTTTGGTGCTGAAGAGGACCTAGAACCTTGCACATGGTAAGCATGGCATTCTGGCACTGAGCTACACTCCCAGAGGAAACCATTTTCAACAGTAAACTTACAAATCTAAGTACAAGGGCAAGAAATTCCACACTTCCAGACAAAATAGGTATATTTTCCCATTGTTCTGTAAGACAGTCTATGTTTTTAAAAATATAAAAGAGCAGTGAACTGCCAAAATTTACCATGCTTTGTGTTCTGTTACTCTAACGTTACCATTCTCTAGAATTTAAGTCTCTGAAGCTTTGACAGTGATCTACAATAAATGCAAATACATCCCCAAGTTCCCAAGAAGAGAATGTTGAATTATACCTTTGAATAAACTCTGAGAATTGTTTGAATTCTGTGTATACATGTATGTATGTGTGTATGTGTGTGTGCACGCGCGTGTGTGTGCTTAAAACGTATCATAGGAAACATTTCTTACCAACTTTTGATCCACCATCTGCACAAGTTTTCCACTTGGCACAAATGCATTTGCAACATCCTTCAGAGAATTCACTATAATCTTCATCTAAAAAATATAGAACACTTAAAAGACATAAAGAAGTGCTGACATTCAGATTAATACTGGTATAATGAAAATAGATATAGATGTTTTGACTTAACTATACATAGCTAGATCAGGGTACTATAGGAAAACATTTTAAATCAATATATTAACACAGCTTTATCTTTTTTTTTTTTTTTTCCTATTAGTGGGGATTGGGCCCAGAGGCATTCTACCTCCAGGCTACACATCATTTTTTATTTTTGTTTGTTTATTTATTGCGGTACTAGGGATTAAACCCAGGGGTATTATACCTCTGGGCTACACCCCCAGCCCTATTTTTATTTTGAAACAGGGTCTGACTAAGTTGCGGAGGGCTGCACAAGTAGCTGAGGCTGGTCACAAACTTGCGATCCTCTGTCTCAGCCTCCCAAGTACTGGGATTACAAGCATACTCCACCATGCCTGGTTTATTTATTTATTTTTTAAACAGGGTCTTATTAGGTTGCTGAGAGTCTTGCTAAGTTGCTGAGACTGGTCTTGAACTGTGATCCTCCTGTCTCTGCCTCCCAAGTACTGGGATTACAGGTGTACACTACCACAACTAGTCAGTTTTATCTTTTAAAATGACATTTGCTTCTTAATTATTTATGTTACAAAAAGGGAAAGAAATAGAGACACAGTCTACTGGAAAAGAACTACAGAGAAATAGTATCTTTTCGTTGTCTATCATTTACTGTATACAGCAGAAAAGTATCAAAAGCATACTTTTTTGTGAGTGATTTCATGAAGTTTTCTTTTAAAAATAGTCATATTAGGAAGAAAAGATTTAAGAATCATAGCATACCATTGGTGCCTTGTCAGCCATTAATTCATGCCATCTTTTGTAGGGTGGTAAATCAAGATTTATGGTGTACCATGGAACTGGTCCTCTATAGCTGTAATGAGAGGTGTACCATCTTGAAATGTTGAACACAGTTTCTGAGGGGGTTAGATAACTACATCTACAAAGATATATTAGACACATAGTCTTAAAACAGTACAGAAGTTGGTTACTCAAACCAAAATTTGCAAAGAAAGTCTAGTTTCTACCCAGTCCTTCTACCCTCTTGTTGCACATAAAATTTTAAATAGTCTCAGAAATCTTGAAATACATTTATACATTCTGGAAGGTTTAATCTGACTTCACAATATGTGAAAGAATCCGTATGGCTCAAGAGCTATAACCTAAATATCACTGATGAAAAATACGTGACTTTTCTTCCTTCCTAAATATCTGCAAAGATGTAGTCTAGGCCCGCACACTTCTCCAATTGGTTTTTCAGTCCAAAATTCTTCTCAGTCTAACACTATTGTGAAATCATTGTCTCCAGTGATGGCTTCACCTCTTAAGCCCCAGAGTGTCAACAAATATTAGCTTCCCCATGATAAGCTTCAGAAAACCTTCATGACTCTCCCAGCCAAACTAATCTCCCCTTCTTCACATTTATTGTTCCTTTCTTAGCTTCCTCTGTACCAAATTCAAGCCTAAGCACTCTTTCATCATATCCATTCTCCAGTTTCCTACTGTTTAATTAAATACAGCAATTTCTACTGTGGGAATATATCAGTGTCCTCTCCCTCATCAATGGAGCTGGGCCATATTTCCAGTGGATGAATTCTATAACTACCTCTGTTGCTATAGGAACATCATTTTCTAACACTTTTTACCAAACTGAAATAGTTGTTAAGGTTGGGCCATTCAGTGATTAATCAGCTTAAAGCTACACCTAAAAATACTCACCATTCAACCCATTACTGTTATGTTCCAGAAACAGGTAGGATGTACTCTAGTGTGTACTGCAATATTATCAGTTTTTATATTAAAACATTATCTAGATTTATGTCTATAGTAGGGAATGGGTTTTTTCCTAAAAGTCACTGTGCTTCTCTGTATACTTCTACTGTCATGAATATTTTGGTTCTCTAAATAATACTGCTGAGTGTGAAGCCCTGGTATATGTATAAGTTTTTTTGAAATTGTTAACCAGCAGCCATTCATGTTGTGCTTTAAACAAGAAAGAGAAGGATACTCAATTTTGGAAACATGTAAGTAAACAAAACATAATGAATAAATTTTGTTCTTCTCAAAGCATTTTCATATTCTTCATTTCCTTAAGAAGTTGATATCTACATGCAGTGTTGTAATACTTAAATCCTAGAAAAAAGCTTTCACCACAACAAATTAATTGTTTCTGACTGACTATAATTTTACATATAAAATCCTGTCCCATAGTTCAATAATCCTCTGCCCTTCCTCCACTCCCCCAAGTAGATCTGGATTTCTATTTCTAGTGGCAATAACAAATTGGTGGCCCACCAGAGCTAGGCACTGGTGGCACTGTCATAAGATATGTGTTCTAAGTAGAAACCCAATCAGTTGATCCTCCCCCGTAACAGCCAACAAAACCCAAATCACACCCCTATTTACCATAAATTCCTGATTCTTTTTCAGACCAGAATTTTTGATAGGTTCAAAAATTTCAGAGGAAAGGAGCTCACTAGGGGAATTATAATTTTGTGGGGATGGTGATGCCTCAGAATCTTTATACTAAAACCTCCACTAATAAAAAAAAATTTGTGTGTGTGTGTGTGTGTGTGTGTGTGTGTGTGTGTATGTGTGGTACTAGGAATTGAACCGAGGGGCATTCTAACTCTGAGCTACACCCCCAGACTGATTTTTTTTTTTTTCTTATTTGGAAACAGGGTCTCACTAGGTTGCTGAGAACCTCACTAAATTGCTGAGGCTGTCCTTGAACCTTCAATCCTCCTGTCTCAGCCTCTCAAGTACTAGCATTACAAGCATGTGCCACCATGCCTGGCTTGACTAATCAAAAATTTTGAGGTAATTGGTTAATCTGATTAACAAAAATATTATTATTTTTTCTTTTTTTTGGTGGAACTGAGGATTGAACTCAGGGGCATCCTACCTCTGAGCTACATCCCCAACCCTTTTTAGTTCAGTTTTTTTTTTTTTTTGCGGTACTGGGGATTGAACTCAGGGGCATTCTACCTCTGAGCTATACCCCCAGCCCTATTTTTTATTCTTTATTTTGAAACCGAGTCTCACTAAGTTGCAGAGTGCCTCACTAGGTAACTGAGGCTGGCCGCAAACCCGGATCCTCCGGTCTCAGCCTCCCGAATGCTGGGATTACAAGCATGCGCCACCACGCCCGGCTCCTTTTTAGTTTTTTTGAAGCAGGGTCTTGTTTGGCTGTCTTCAAATCTTCAATCCTCCTATCTCAGCCTCCCAAATACTGGATTTACAGGCATGTACCACCACATCTGGCACAACATTATTTTAATAACTGAAGTTTAACATAATCCTCCATTTTACCTCTTATTAAATATTTTTCTTTCTTTTTGTCCTTTTTTTTTGTAGTACTGAGGATTAAAGCCAGGTACTCTCTACCACTATGCTATATCCTCAGCCCTTTTTAATTTTGAAACAAGGTCTTGCTAAGCTTGCAGAAGCTGACCTCGAACTGGAGATTCTCCTGCCTCAGCCTCACGAGTCACTGGGATTACAGGTGTGCACCACCACACCCAGTTTCATTAAGTATTTTCTAAAATATCTCAGTATTTAACATTTGCACCTCAATTTCCTATAGGAATAAGAAGTATCTACCTTATGAGTGCAATGAGGATTATATGAAATATGCAAAGATATTCAGCAGCAATCAATCAATCAATAGTAACCACCATAGTATACTTTCTGATTTTACTATAAACAATAAATATCATTTAATCATTTTTAAGATTTAGGATTTCCTATGTCCAGGTCTAGGTCATCATAATATCAGTCATACTGCTTAAACCCACATGGTTCCCCAGGTGGCTTGAAAACTAGTTCAAATGACACAACACACACATGCACAAATAGGGGAACAGATGCTAAGCACCCAGTGAGCAGCAGAAAAGAAATGCTTGATAGGATTCAGATGGATGTGAGGGTGATTTAGCTATCACTCTAGGATCTCTGCACTGATGTGACTGGTCAGGCTAGATAAGCAGGTGTCTCTTTCTTTCCTCATAGCTGCTGGTACATGCAATCAAAATCTATGCACTTGATTAAAAAAGATGACTTCACAGAAACAGGAAAACTGTCAATCAAAGGTGCATGAATGCCATACTTTTCTCAGATCTCAAGATCCACTTATAATTCAGAGAAGAAGAGAATTAGAGCAGAGCTAAGGATTTTCGTGTTAAAACAAGGCTAGTGTGGTAGGGAGAAATCCAGCAGAAACACCAAAGCAAGGAGATAAACATACATATATATTAGGTATATGTATAAATGTGTATATGTTTGTATATAGGCATTAACACACCTTTAGGTATACACAGTAATGTGGAACCAGTTAAGTGAGGAAATCAATTCACAGATGCTTGAAAAGTACACATAAAAGGGAGTTGGAGAAAAGGCCCGAAATGTGGAAGGTATTCATTAAACATTCAGTGAACTGGGACAGTGAGACCAGCAAAAAGAATAAATTAATAAGGCAGTGGGAAGCTGGGCATGGTGGCACTCGCTTGTAATCCCAGTACTTGGGAGGCTGAGACAGGAGGATCCGGGTTTGTGGCCAGCCTCAACTACTTAGTGATGCTTTCTGCAACTTAGTGAGACACTGTTCCAAAAATAAAGAATAAAAAGTAGGGCTGGGGGCGTGTAGCTCAGAGGTAGAATGCTCTTGGGTTCCATCCCCAGTACCATGAAGAAAAAAAAAAAAAAAAAGGCAGTGGAGGCCAGCATGGCCCAGTGGTCCAGTGAGAAGGAAGCCCTTCTGAGGGAGGCCTGTGATGAGTGCTGGAATGTGTACTGGCTTGAGAATAACATCAAAACTGGTTACCTTTAAATTGAAAGAAAGGTGAATAAGTCAAAAGATTTTGGCTATTAAAGTTTTATTCAATCAATAGTAACTGGTACTCAGTAGTAATTAGCATAGTATATTTTCATAGTTTACTACAAACAATAAATATCATTTAGTCACTTGTGAGACTGAGCATCTGTTATGTCCAGGTCATCATAATATCAATCATACCACCTGAACCCACATGGCTCCCTAGGTGGCTTGGAAACTAGTCCAGGTGACACAACACGTTCAACTCAGAGAGCAGATGCTAAGCACTCAATGAGTGCTTCATGGGATTCAGATGGCTATGGGGTGATACTCCAGGGTCCCAAAGATATCCAGACAGAGGCTGCATAAGAATATATAATTTAGAAAAGAGAAATATAGTATACTTAATTTGGAATGTTACAAAATCTGAAGATACCACCTTGGTATTACTGGTTAGTTGTATTCTGCTTTCCCCATTCCCGGCAAGTTGCTTTGAGTGAGAAGGAGAAAAGGAGAGAAAGATGACCATTCCCTATACCTTTGCTTCTTTTCCACATTCTATGCTCTCTGCACCTGTGAGCTGTTATTGTGTCTTTCTCCTGGGCTCATTTTACCACCAAGGATTTGGAAAGACAAAAACTCAGACTAAAAATAATGTTAGACACACTAAAACATGGTACTGGCCCTTTTCTTATGCTTTCCAATCTTGTTTTGTCCTCAAAAGCTTTACTAAGCCAAAGTTTATTTCTTGACTGTTTCACATATGAGTCCTATACTTATCTGTTCCTACAAAATTTAGTGGTTTATATCCAGTCACCGGAGAAAATCACAGCTCAGCTTAAAATATAGGTCTTGCATTTGTCACAGATGAGAAAAATGCTTGACAGAATTTAGTGAAGAACGGAAATCTGTTCCTTTCTTATGACTTAGGCTAGAAATGGACATTTTAATCATTCTCAAGTTGTCCAATATTTTAGCCAAATGCATAAGACACAAACTTAAGGAAACCACTCTGTCTTAGGATAGAAGACATGATTTTTAGCTTCTACTCACTATGGTTTTTCTTATGAGAGATCATTACATAGAGAAAAATCTCTGCACATGTCAAAGTGAATTCTGACCATCCGATATTTACTCACGTTGATCCAGAAGGCGGATAAGTCGAATTTCTGCAATCTTCTGTCCACTAGAAAACAAAGAAAATTAGGTTTCAGAAAATCACAAATGCTTGCTAACTGAATAGGTAATCTAAAAAACAATTATAGTTTGTGAAAACAAAATCATCATTTTAGACCATTTAATACCTTTCAAGATAAAAGTCTTTGCTCTTAAGAAAACTTCTAAAATCCCAAACCAGTAAGGTCTCAAAACTCAATTTTTACATGTGCCAGCATTATAATTTGGGTCTTATATAACAAATATATTTGGTAAAGAAGAAGTATAAGCAAGTAGATGGAAAATGTTTTTATTAGATAGGCTGACTTATCACCAAAGTAAATGACCTGATAGGATGTGATATTACCTGAATATTTCAGCCAGTTCTACAACCTGTTCTGGGATTTGCATTCCAAACCAGATTTTCAGGGGACACTGCACAAGGTTCTTCATAACTTGGTCATAAGTTACCATCATAGCCTCACCTCCCGACACTCTTAATATTTACAGCCACGTGCAAGCACTTCTCATGACCTCTCACCCTCCTGTGCCCCTCCATGGGCTGTGCCCTTTGTCTGGAATGCTTGTTCTTTAACCTCATGAACTTTGGTCTAAGATCTGGTTTGAATATTTTCTTTTTTTGTGAAGTCTTTGCCTCCCATTTGAAAATAGTCATCTCTTCCTCTATACTCCCATAGCATTTGCACACATCTTTATTACCATATTTATGACATTAAATTATAGTTGTTTGTTTCTTTCTTCAGTATCATATTGTGTTCCTTGATGTGAGGGCAGTCCCAACATTGAGGTCACTGCTTGACATAAAGTCTGTTTTAGGTAGAGTTGTTCAATGCAACTTGATCTGACCCTGACAGTATCTTACAAGAGTCCTATTCAGCCAGTAAAAGACCCCTGATTTGAGGAGTATTATTTTGTTCAAGATTTATGAGCTATTAATGAAAACTGTCTAGGACATTCACTCCACAGTACCTAATCCTTACACTCTTCTAAATGCTTTGGCACCAGGATGAAGATTTCACTATTCTTGATCTAAAAGATCTTTTATTTTGCATTCCACCTGAAAGAGAGTCAAATTACTTTTTGCCTTTGAGTGGACAAATCACCTATCAAAAATCACTCTTCAGAGCCGGGCGTGGTGGTGCATGCTTGTAATCCCAGCATTCGGGAGGCTGAGACCGGAGGATCCGGGTTCGCGGCCTGCCTTAGCTACCTAGTGAGGCCCTCCGTAACTTAGTGAGACTCGGTTTCAAAATAAAGAATAAAAAAATAGGGCTGTGGGTGTAGCTCAGAGGTAGAATGCCCCTGAGTTCAATCCCCAGTACCGCAAAAAAAAAAAAAAAAAAAAAAAATCACTCTTCAAAACTGTTGTTGGAGCCGGGTGTGGTGGCGCATGCTTGTAATCCCAGCATTTGGGAGGCTGAGATTGGAGCATCCAGGTTCGCGGCCAGCCTCAGCTACCTAGTGAGGTACTCTGCAACTTAGTAAGACCCTGTTTTAAAACAAAAAAAAGAGGGCTGGGGGTATAGCTTGGAGATAGAATGCCCCTGAGTTCAATCCCCAGTACTGCAAAAACAAAAAACAAAAAAACAACAAACTGTTGTTGGAAAGCTGGGCGTGGTGGTGTACGCCTGCAATCCCAGTACTTGGGAGGCTGAGACAGGAGGACCGCAAGTTCAAAGCCAGCCTTGGCAACTTAGCAAGGTTTTCAGCAACCTAATGAGACCCTGTTTCCAAATAAGAAATAAAATTAGGCTGGGGGGGCATAGCTTGGATGTAGAATGCCTCTGAGTTCAATCCCCAGTATCAAAACAAACAAACAAAGCAAAACAAAAAACTGTTGGGCAATATTATTGGGCAGTACTTCCCAAGGAATTGAAAAACTCACCAATGATCTTTGGAGAAAAAATGGCTAAATTTTGAGAATGTTACATGTAACCAAGCAACCCTGCTTACATGTAATATGGTGATCACTAGCCCAACTTATGAGCTTTGCCCAGAAAATATCATTTGGACTCATAACCACTTCATTAAGTGCAATTACAAGTTGTCTTCCTCTAAGGCACAAATTTACAAAGAATAAGTTGTTCACCTGGGGTTCCTATTACAGCAAGGTTGATAAAGTCTAGTGGCTGATTGTAAAAGGGTCACTGCCAACAGTCAGGTCCCAAAGATCCACAGACAACTGCAAGGATTCTTGGGGATGGCGGGCTATTGGAGAATATGAATACCTAAGTTTGTGCTTATAGCAAAACCCCTATGTGAGGTTCTAATTGGGATAGACTGTGAGCCCTTAATTTGGACAAAGAAATGCCAAACTGCTTTTAAAACTCTGAAGAACTGATTGATGTATGTCCCTGCTTTGGGACTGCCTAACTTAAAGAGGCCATTTAAATTGTATGTGCATGAACAACAAGGAATTAAGCTGAGAGTTCTTGCTTGGGTTAGTTCCTTAACTTGTAGGTTATTTCTCAAAGCAATTACATCACATGGCCAGGGATGGCTTCCTTGTCTCTGGGCAGTAGCAGCCACTTGTGATGTACTAAAAGAAGCTGAAAAACTTACACTTGGACAACCTATTACTATATATGTGTCATATCAGGTCTACACCTAGCTGGAACAAAAGGGTGTATACTGGCTAACTGCAGGGAGGCAAGGTAAACATTAACTATATATACGTGACCTTAATGTGACTTTTCAAACAATGTCAACTTTAAACCCAGACACCTTGTCAATAGGCCCTGATCCTCCAAACATTGCACCATAATTGAGTAGAAGTTCTTTTTTTTTCTTCTAGTAGTGGGGATTGAACCCAGAGCTAGTATACACTAGGCAAGTGCTCTGCCACTGAGCTACACCCCCAGGACTTTTTTGTTTGTCTTGAGATGGAGTCTCCCTGAATTGCCCAGGCTGGACTTAAACTTGCAGTTCTCCTGTGTTGGCCTCTTTAGTTCCTGGGATTATAGGTGTATGCCATCTTGCCTGACTGTGTATAAATTCTTATGTGTGCATACTAGGGATTGAACCCAGAGGGATTTTACCCTGAGCTATACCCCAAGTCCTATTTTATTTTTTATTTTGAAACAGGGTTTCACTAAGTTGCTGAGGCTGGCTGTGAACCTGCCATCCTCCTGTCTCAGCCTCCCAAGTACTGGGATTACAAGCCTATGCCACTATGCCTGGCTGCCCAGGGGCATTTTGCCTCCGAGTTACATCCCCAGCTCTATTTTATTTTATTATTTTGAAACAGGGCCTTGCTAAGTTGCTAAGGCTGGCTGTGACCACACAGTCCTCATGAATGGAAGCAGCTTGCCTCCCAAGCAATAGCAACTTTATCTCCAACAAGGCTTTCCCTCACTGATTTGGAAATACTTATTACCCAGACCATGCCTAACCAGGATTATAGGCTTTATCATTGGTGAAACCCCCTGACCCTTGCCTTCAATCCCTTTTCCATAAAACCTCAAAGTCTTATCAGCACCTTGAAGACAGATCTTAGATCACTAAGACATTATCTGTTCTTCACAGTGTGGCTACACGAATCAAAACTTCTCCCTTCCTGACTCCCTCCCTCCTTCTTTGTACTGGGGGATTGAACCCAGGGGCTTTCTACCTCTGAGATATACCCCCAGCCCTCTTTTTTTTGTTGTTTTAAAAAAGGGTCTTGCTAGGTTGCTGAATGTCTCACTAAGTTACTGATGCTGGTCTCGAACATGTGATCCTCTGTCTCAGCCTCCCAAGTACTGAGATCATAGTCGTGTGTCACCACACCTGACTAAAAAACTCCTTTCTTGTCTTTACAATTATTCATCCCTTCAATTGGCATTATGGGACACGTTGCAGAGCCCAGCCCATGGGGACCACTGGAGCTGGGGGCTTCACCCTGCAATTCCAGCAACAAATGGTACTTAAAGTGTACGGTGCAAGTAAGAAAATGGTGCCAAGTACAGTCTGTGCATTCAGTAGCTAATCCATCAGTTTCAGTCAGGTGGAAAAGACAGCGGTACGTGGGAGGTTGAGACAGAAGGATCGAAGGTTCTCGGCCAGCCTCCATAACTTAGTGAGACCCTGTTTCCAAATAAAGAATAAAAAATAGGGCTGGGGGTGTAGCTAAAAGAAATATTTGGAGGTTTCAGGAAGAGTGGACAAAGAAGTCACTTAAACAAAAAGTTTAGAGTCGGAGGCAGGGTGGAAAGAGTGCTTCATCCTCACTCTCCAGGGAGAATAAGTAATTAAAGAGAAATACAACCTCAAGGCCTATGAATAGCCCTAAAAGAGAATTATTTAAAGTTTCTTACCACCTCCAAATCTAACTATATATGGCTTTAATAATAGACAACCTTATCAAGGTAGGAAAAAATTTAAATAGATATAGATGAAGATTATAAACAGATGACACCTATGCAATCTGCTTGGTATAGTGTACTTTATCGCAGGAAAAATCAAATTTAGAATCTCACCACCCCTCAATCTCCCTCTCTCCCCCGACTGGGGCTGAACCCAGGGGCATCAGCCCTATTTTTTTTTTTTTTTTTTTTTTTTTTTTGCGGTAGTAGGGATTGAACTCAGGAGCATTCTACCTCCAAGCTATACCTCCAGCCTTATTTTTTATTCTTTATTTTCAGACAGAATCTCACTAAGTTGCAGAGGGCCTCACTAAGCAGCTGAGGCTGACCACAAACCAGGATCCTCCGGTCTCAGCCTCCCAAGTACTGGGATTACAAGCATGCGCCACCAAGCCCAGCTCCTATTTTTTCTTTTGAAACAGGGTCTAAGTTTTTAAGGACTTTCTGGACTTTAAGGACTTTCTGGATCAGTAAGTTCTCTAAGTATTCTGATTATTTGATAGGACTTAAACCTCATGACCCAGCAATACCACTAGTGGGTATATACCCACCAGAATGGAAACCAAATTATCAGACCGATGCATGTGTATCTATGTTTATAGCAGCTCAATTCACAATAGCCAAACTATGGAAGCAGCCAAGATGTCCAACCACAGATGAATGGATTACAAAACTATGGGATATGTACACAATGGAATTTTACTCAGCCATAAAGAAGAACAAAATCATGTTATCTGCAGGGAAATGGATGCAGCTGGAAAACATTATGTTGAGTGAGATTAGTCAGTCACAAAGAGTTAAGAAGCATTTGTTCTCCCTAATTTGTGGATGCTAGGGAGAAGATGGGGCATAGGAGGGTCTCTAGATGAAAAAGAGAGATCCTCAATAAGCAAAGAAATTGATTTAATTGTAGTGGATTCATGGGGCAGAGGGACACCCTAAAGCACATGATGTACCTACACAATCATATCAAGGTCACTCACTGAAGTGAACCTTAGGGGGAGGGAGAGGGAGGGAATGGGGAGGGAATCTGGGAAGGGGTCAAATGAGAATTGTGTGCAAATATGTTGTTAACAATTTGTACTTAACAAAGATGTATGCTATATTGCACGAGTTACTACAATAAAAAATTAAAAAAAAAAAAAAAGAAATCAGTCTTTATGTCCTTCCCACTCCTTCAGAAAAGCTAATTACAGAACTACTGATCATAATGTACTTAGGAAAATAACTCAAAGTGAAATCCATTTCATTTAGGACTTAATTTAAAAAAAGGCATAATGTGGCCAGCTTCTTAAAATATCTGATTTCTACACAGTGAGAATGAAATATTTCTAATAATGTACAAAACAGTTCTGAAGGCCCTTATGTGCTTGTTTTATTCATATACTCAGAAAAAGAATGAAAGATAAAGAAATTCTTTAGCTCATGCAAGTGTTCACACCTATCAGAAAATAAATCAAACAATTCTAGCAAGACAACTTTTAATTCAATTCTTTAATTCATCAGTTATTTTCGAAGTAAGATTTCTTTCCCAAATGTTCTCTATTGAGAATTTAGCAGAATCACACTGAATAAGGAAGGACATTTCTTGCATACAAAATTCAGATGAGCATGTAAATGTTTTCATGTGTCTTCTGGGCTTTGATGGGATGGCATTCAACTAAACTGCGGATATTTAGATAAAAAGAATGTAAATAAACCCTCCGAGAGGGCAGCGACCTTGTCTATCTTGGTGGAAAGGAGTCTGGCACATGGTGGTCATGCAGTATTAGTTGAATAAGTGACCATGTTCCTTTCTCTCTTTGTGCTCCTCCCCTTAGAGTACTGAGGAAAAGCCTAAGCAGATTAATGAGATTTGTTGGAAACTGTGAAAATCACTGCTAAAGCTAAATCAACAGCTAATGTTAACAGTGTTAGTACTTACATGAGAAACTGATGCATAAAAATAAGTTCACTTCAGCAATTTATTACTTCATTTTCTTCATCTTTCTTTCTCACACATCTTATGGATCTGAATAGGTTTATTACTGCAAATGGTCATCTCTCCTATTCCTGTAATGTCCCACTTCTGATCACTCCTCAGCCTACTGCAGTCTATCATCTGCCTCCAAATGCTTGGGCCAAGATGGCCAATGACCTCCCATTGCCAAACAGAAGGGACATTTCATATCTCAGTAGTACGCAACACAGGGGACCCGTCCTACTAGCCTTCCTGGGCACCATTTCACACCTGCTCTTCCATTGGGCTTCTGCTTTGATATTTTCAATCTCCTTGTCACCTGACATGTACACATGGACGTTACTTAGCCTTTGCTTAGGTTTCGTTTCTTTTTCTACATCTTCTTCCTACAGAGACTGCTCCACTGGCTTCAAATAATCTCATTGTGTATAGAGTCCCAATATCTCTTCTGAGCACCAGTCCCAGTCACCTCTCTGCCACATGAACTCCATAACTTTCTGCCACATGAACTTCAACATAACCAAAATGAAAATGATCCTCATTCTTTAGTCCCCCCAACTTTGCCCATCCTGTATTCCCTGGCAGGGAAGCCACCATTGGCCCAGCTGAGCACTGCAGAAATGTGTGGGTCATGCTGACCCTCATCCCTCACCTTCATTCAACCCTTTTGCTCACTCTGCATCATAATTTCCCCTGGAAACACCTATTTGTCTCTCTTGCTACCGGTGTCACTCTTTTTTTCTTTAGTTTTTGGTGCTAGGAGCTGGATGCTGTGGTGCATGCCTGTAATCCCAGTACTCAGGAGGCTGAGACAGGAGGATCGCAGGATAGAGATCAGCCTCAGTAATTTAGTGAGACTCTCAGCAACTTAGTGAGATCCTGTTTCAAGATTAAAATTAAAAGGGCTGGGGAGGGGTACCTTAGAGGTAAAATGCCCCTGGGTTCAATCTCCAGTAACAAAATATAACAATAATATTTTGTGGAGCTAGGGATTGAATCCAGGACCGCACACATGCTAAGCACATGTTCTACAATGTGTCACACTCCCATCTCCTGCTCCCTTCCAATCCAAGTTAATCTTTTTCAAGTGTAACTTTTTAAATTATTCAATTTTTACCTTGCTTAAAATCACCCAATAGAACCGGGCGTGGTGGCACATGCCTATAATCTCAATACTTGGGAGGCTGAGAAAGGAGAATTGCAGGTTTGAGGACATCCTCAGAAAGTAGTGAGACTCTCACCAACATAGCAAGACCTGCTTTCAAAAAACAGAAAAATAAAAGGGGTAGGGGGGTGAGGCTTGGAGGTCAAAAGCCCCGGGGTTCAATCCCCAGTACCACAAAGATAAAGGCAGCTCCCATCGCCGTCATCTCTTAATAGTCTTTCAATAGATTCAATAATGAAGAAAAGCTCAAGAGGATCTTAAAATATGCATATTATGAAAAGCCTCAAACACAGAAAAAAAAAAAGGCCCACTATATAAATGTTCCAAATCAAATGACTTGTTTTGTCATTTGAAGCTGGTCCTCATTATTCACATTATTCATATTTATCAAAAATCATTTTGAAATAACTTTTGTTACCATGAGGCTACAACTAGCTTATCATATGATTCAAACTGAAAAACTTGTTATTTTTACCATAGAATGAAGTCATTATATTTCTATGACATTCCAAAGGTCCGTTTGACAAGTGGATTCCAGCATTTTCCAAACCAGTAAAAAAATTAGTCAGGCTCCAGTAGAGGAGGGTCCTGATTTTTATTTTGCCAAGTGGAAATATTAAAACAAAATGAAATAAAAGAAATCTCACACACATAACATGTCTCTGACATTATTTTAATAATACTAGATGTGGCAGTACATGCCTGCAATCCCAGCTACTCAGGAGGCTGAGAGAGGAGGATCCCAAGTTGGAGGCCAGCCTGGGCAACTTAGCAAGACCTTGTCTCAAAATAAAGTTTTAAAAGGGATGAGGATGTAGCTCAGTGGTAGAATGCTTGGCTAGCATTTATGTGGCCCTGTGTTCAGTCTCCAGGAAAAACAAGCAAAACAAAATAAAAAAACAACAAAGAAGATTATAACAATAAAAACCCTTGAAAGCCCATACAAGCAGAATAAAGGCTAACATTCTAAATGAATACTTTAGTTTATACCTTTATTTTTCTCATTTCACTGAAGAACTGTGAATCATCTTACCAAACCTGGCACCAGTGTCTAGAATAGATTTTGACTACCATTTTTCTATGTAAGAACTATTAAATTCATTGAGAGGGCTGTTAATTTTTCTTTTTTTCTTTTTTTTTTTTTTTTAAGTAGTCTCTGATGTAAGAAACTGCTCTGAGATTCAAACCTAGACCTAAATGTTATTAAAAGCTGGTATGGTACAGCCAGGTTATTTCTAATCTTCTCTTAACCATAAACAATCTCACAGAATGCCTACCTTAGATAAGGTTACTCTGAGACATAATGAGACAAAGACTACTTCATGATTTTTTCTAAGCACTGACAAAAAGAAGGGTAGTGTGTACCCCACAAAATACCAAACTCATCTCTTGTTAAATTGATGATTTGCTTCTTTATTAAAAAAACTCCCCCTAAAAGCATTCAATCAAAAGCAAACTCCAGATTCCTTATACTTATCCCCAAATTACACAGCCACATCCCAAATTCTGTCACAGGACTTTTCTTTCTTTCGTATGTGTATAGTACTGGGAATTGAACCTTGGTGGAGGGGGGCTGTACACTGAGCTACGCTCCCAGTCCTTTTTTATTTTGAAATTGGGTCTCACTAAATTGCGACAGCTTCCTAATAAGCAGGGCCTTGAGCAGGGCTCGACCCGCTCAAGAAGGGACGCGTGGCATTTCCCACTTTGCATTATTATATTCTGGAAATGTGGGGTGCTTTGGGTTTTGGTTTCACATTAAAAAATTCCCTAAGAGACACAGGATGGCTAATGGATTGTGAGTCATCAGTGGTAGCTGAAAAGAACAATACCTCAGGTCGACTTAGAGATGTTCATTAACTCTCAACAAATATCAGCAGCCGAACTTTGTAGCTCAGCTACAAATCAAAGGAACTTAGGTTTACTAATTCTTCTATAAGTAAAGAAAGCTTTAAGACAGAGAGTTAGCCCACTTCCTAGCTGCCTGAGCAAATAGTGAAGATTTAATCTAAGGAACAGAATTTCCTCTCCGCTGTTAACCTTTAACACTGCTCTCGTACTAAAAGAATTTGCATTTACACATTGTATTTTGTAAATCTTTGCTGTTTTCTTAATCCCAGCAAATACTAAGGGATATAGCTTTTCTAGCTAAAGATGTACCCACTCAACTTTAGGAAAAAACAAGACTGTAAAAATTCCTGTTCTGTATACCTTGTTGTAAAGAGTATAAAAAACAGTCATGACATGAAATAAACAAATGCATCTTGAACACTACATTGGGTGTAAGCATATTCTCACTGACCTCCTACTCAATCCCCACCTAAGGAGGGATCCCCGACCCTGTTGCATTGAGGGCTCCCCCCCCCCCAGTAAATTTCTAAGGTTGACCTCTAACCTGCAATTGTACTGTGGCAGCCTCTCAAGAACTGGGATTACAGGATGTGCCTCCTGCCCTACTTGTAATAGACTTTTTCTAACCCACAGTTGCCCATGGCATGCATTTTCCCTTACCTCAAAGAGTCTTAAACCCAATTTGTCCTAGGACTTGTGTATTCTGGTGGCTTTTGGATAAAGGGCATCAACAGTATCAAAGTCTTAAATTCTTTAAAAATCTCCATAATCCCAAACTCTAACAAATTAATTTCCTACCTAGACTAAAACAAATTTTATTTTTCCTCTTTCTTTCAATCCTTGCCCATATATACATAGTGTACTTTTGTATTATGGAAATCCTTGTATGTGCTATTTTACATTCTGCTTTTATCGATTTTTAATGGCTGAATAATATCCCATTATTATTTGATTCTTAAAGCACTTCTCACAGGAGTAAAAGAATAAAAGAAAACTGTATATTTTGCTCCCACTTTCAATATTCTTCCTACATTATCCAATACTATCCTCATCAAACCTCAGGTAGGATGCACCTAGGTGTTTATCTATCTAATTTGTTTTTTTTGTTTTTTTGCTGGTGGTGCTGAAACTCAGGGCCTTGTGTATGCAAGGTAAGCGCTCTACCGTTGAGCTAAATTCTGAGCCATCAGTCACTGCTTTTAAACTAGTAAGTTATGAAAGAACCCGGTGTCAAAAGGCATGAGTTCAGGAATGCTTCAGTGAACAATTAGTTGTGACCTCTGGCTACAGATTTTCTCCTACAGGTCTACTTCCTCTTGTATACAAGGAACCACACTATTCCCTCACTGCTCTCTGCAGTTTGTTAATCTATGACCCTGTGACTTGCTCGCGAGGAGAGGCCACGGGACCGGCGTTCCCATGACTGGGGTTGAAGACCTCAGTGGGCTGCTCCCACTACCCTTGGCCAAGACCACTTGCCAACGGGTATTTCCTTTAGGAGGCAGCAACCTAGTCACTAGGCAGAGAATGCTAAAATCATCAAGCAGTCTGTCGCTTGAGTAATGCGCACAAATCGACTTTCTAAAGAGCTCTGGATTACAGATCCTGGAACTGGCAGTTCAAAAACTATCATATGAGGATGTGCGAGCCACGCGCAGCCATTCCGCAGAGACTGATTCCCCTGCAAAGGTGTTTTTGTTCCAGCCACAAAGTAAACCCTGATGGGGCACACCAGCCCCGTCTGCAACCACACTCTCACGAACGAAACCACAGAGCTCGCGAAGAGGCTACCTGCGAACAGGTGTTCTTCACCCCCGCCCGCCCCGCCACAGCTGCAGCGGCGGCCCCGCCTGCACCTGCGCCCTCATCTGCGCCCGGGCTCGAGCTCACCCACCGGCGGCGCGTGCTGCGCCACTGCGCAGGTGACAGCGGCGGCCAGGAGGACCGAAGCGAGGCGACTCCCGCTCTGCATCCTTCCACCGACAGCGCGCGGCTCCAGGCACTCCCGCACAGGCCGGAGAGGACCCACCTCGCCTGGAGCAGGCCCCGCCCCGCCGTGGCGTGACTGACGCTGGGGCCGCACCACTCGAGGCGGGGCGCGGGGGTCGGGGCGGGAAGGGCCCCGCAAGTCCGGCGCAAGGGGCCGGCAGCAGGACGAGGAGCCCTTGGCTGGAGGCGGGAGCGCCAGGGGCTCCGCGCTGGTTCGTCCGCGCAGGGCTCGCGGTACCCCTGCCCTCCGCGCGGTGGTTGGCCCCGGCTTGGCCACGCCCCCGAGGGCGGGGCTGCCGAGCTTCTCCGAGAGGGCTGCGAGGAAGTGCGCCCCGAGTGGGAAGAGGACACTGGTGTGGCCGGTGTTGGGTCCCCAGAGGGACCTGCGCGAGGTATGCGGTGGGGCCGCTCGGTGCCCGATGCCCACGAAATGGACATAGAGTCTCCAATCGCGATGCAATGTCAGCTCCGTCGATGCCTGCGGGCGGGGGGAGGGGGGAGGAACTGGCCCTAAGTGAGTCAGATTTTTCACCCAAACAGTGGAGTCCCTGGACCAGGAGTAGCTGCAGGGCCCGGGATGGGGAGGTTATCCTATTTCCTGGGATACTCCAGGCTGCGAGTAACCCACTCGGGCTTCCACAGCAGAGCTAAATCACAGAATCCATTTCCTGGGATACTCCAGGCTGCGAGTAGCCCACTCGGGCTTCCACAGCAGAGCTAAATCACAGAATCCAGGTTTCTGTTTTTGTAATCCCAGTATGTGAGACAGGACGATTGTAGATTCAAAGTCAGCCTCAGCAACTTGCCCTTACACCCACGTGAAATGACAAGGTTGAACCAGCAAACCTTTCACCAGCAAACCTTCTTTCAGACTGATGTACATGTTTAGCATGATTCAGCAACTCTGATTTCGTCCAACTCTTAAAAAATTTAAAGTTGGCGAAGCTGAGCTAACCTAGGAGGAGGACAGGCACTCATTGTCGTCGTAGCCAGCTCCAAAAAACAGATCTGCAGATGTACCGCATTTGATTGACTTTGGTGCCACCCTCGGACCAAGTCACCATGTTAGGGTGAGTTGCCTAAAAGTCCAACAAGAAATCCTCCCCTCTCGGTTGCACTTTCTGGTTCAACTACTTTGATATCCCAAATAGCATTTTTGAGATGCTTTATTAAAACTTAGGATACTAACACTAAAATCTTTTTGTTTTCTGTGTGTGTGTGTGTGTGTGTGTGTGTGTGTGTGTGTGTGTGTAATGGTAGTTCTGCACGTTTGTGTTACTTCCTTAGAAGATTCAGACTTCTTTTTGAGAAATGAGAATTTGATATGGTTTCCTGCCCTCCTCCCCCTAGATTTGGAGGGGGATAGTAAATGACTTGTACTCTTTAAGGAAGAAGTTTGACCTTTGAAACATATCATATGATTAAAGCACATTCGGGTTCCTGCTTCAACAGTAAACAAGCAGATCATTAAAATATTCACTATTAGACCAGCACAGTGGTGAGCACCTATAGTCCTGGTTACCCCCAAAAGGCTAATGCAGGAGGATCATCTGAGTCCAGGAATTCAGGGACAGCTTGGGCAACATAGTGAGACCCCTGTCAAAAAAAAGAAAAAGAAAAGAAAGATCACTACTAATTTTTTAAAATATTATGATAAATCTACAATGTCTTAAGCATTTTTTTCTGACACCTAAGATACACAGGGAACAACAAAAAAGTTCTTCCCTCATGAGACTTACTAGATAAAAAAAATGGACAAAAATATGACATAAGAAAATTACATAAGATATTAGAGGCAATAAATGCTAGAGAGTAGGTCAGGTAAAGGGGAAGTGTGGAGTGTGTGGAGGATGGGAGAGGGGAAAGTCACAGTTTTAAATAGCACTGGAAGGATAGATATTATTGAGAATGTGAAGTTTGAGTAGAAGTTGGTGAAGAAGTTAGCCTTGTAGATGTCAAAAAAAAGTGTATTCCAGACAGGAAGCAGCTGGTACAAAGGTTTAACTGTGAGGATGTGATTACATTTCAAAAAGCTACAAAAGAGGATTTTGAGTTTTTCTATAAAGAAATGATTAATATTTGAGGAGATAGATATGTTTAACCTTAAAGATTAATACATATGTCAAAATATATCATGGCACCCCATTAATAAGTACACTGTTTATGTTTTTAAGTATCAGTAAAAAAGTCAATTTTTAGCCTGGCCTGGTGGCACACATCTGTAGTCCCAGCTACCCAGAAAGATGTCAGGAAGTTCATAAATTTTAGTGTAGCCTGGTCACTTATTGAGACTCTGTCTCAAAATAAAAAGGGATCCTAGGGATGCACCTCAGTGGCAGAGCACTTGCCTGGCATGTAGGAGGCCCTGGGTTCCATCCCAGTACCGAAAATAAATAAATAAGTAAATAAATAAGTAAATAAATAAAATATCCAAGTGAAATTCTGTAACTTGGTTTTAAAACTTATATTACTGCAAAGATAAGGACTAAACCAAAGTTGAAGAAATAACTTATATGTATGTAAATGTGCTTTGAAAATAAAAATATTTATAGACCCTCCAAAAGGTATATTAGGTAGAAACTAAGAAAATTAGAATAAAAATGGACTTTAGTTAACTTACAAAAAGGGGAGGGGTGAGAATGTGCCTGCTGTGTTCAGCTACAGCAAGGAGGTGATGTGGCTGGAGCAGAAGTAACAAGGGGGGAGAGAGAAGAACTCAGAGAAGTAAGGAGAAGACAGCAGACTTTATGGAACATTAAGAACCATTGCGAGGACCTGGGCTTCACTCCGGGAACATGTGTAATGCTGAATACACATATTCAACATTGAATACACTTGATCACCTTGTAACTTAAAATAAGTCTGTGAGAAGTAGAGGATTCCCATCTTTGAGTAGCTGTTACCAAAGCAAATAGAATATTATTCACCTTAAATACTAATTAAGAGCAGTTTAAACATGTCACCAACCATCATTATTTTCCCTATGAGAAGATACTAATTGGTTGTTAGGTAGTCTGAAAAAATCAGATTATTTATGCAGAAAACATGTCAATAGATATAACCCTCATATAATTTTATAATTTGTAGAGGCTTATTATATACTATTTATTTTTCAGACAAATTACAATTTAAATCTACTTCCCTGAAAGTAGAGTTCCCCATTTAATGCATGTCTTTTTTTTCCCCATTTAATACCTCTTTAGATTTTTTGGTTTTTACCTATTCCATTATTCAACACCAGAAAAATACAGAAAGTCAAAGCAAGATGGGTGACTGTAGGACACTGTAATGGACCTATTCATAGACAACAGTATCTAAATGTACAAATGAATGATCATTTCTGTAGGAAAGGCAGTTCAAATACTATTCAGAAGCATCGAGTTTAAGGCTCGGATAACCTGTTTAGTATGCAAGTGTCAGCATAATCAAATTGTTTATGGGAATAGCTGAAGTTCTTGGCAAGCTATGGACTTCCTAATCTGCTACCTAACATTCCTGAGGTGGAGCCTTGATTGAAAATCATTGCAACCTAACTACCCCACCCTAAATGAAATATGCCACACATAATGCCACATTACCCAGAACAGGTATCACTTGATTTAATAATTAAATGTACAAAAATTTGTCCTAGAAAGTCAGAAAATGTGGAGGTAATGTTTCAGTTTGAAAAACATTTTAACAGAAGTGTTTACCAAATTAACAAGTTATTTTTTTTAAGGCTTAGTATATTTAAAATGTATTCTGAGGGCTAGGTATTTAGCTCGGTGGTGGAGTGCTTGCCTCACAACTGAGGTTCTGGGTTCCATCTCTAGTACTACAAGAAAGGATGGAAGGATTTTTATACATATTTTTAAGAAAGAATCCAGATAATAAAAAATGCTTAAAAAAATCTAGATGTGGTGCACATGCTTGTAGTTCCAGTACTTGGGAGGCTGAGGCAAGAGGATGACAGGTTCGAGAACAGTCTCAACAAGTAGTGAGACTCCCATCAACCCAGTGAGACCCTGTTTCCAAATAAAAATAAAATAGGGCTGGGGGTGTAGCTTGGAGGTAGAATGCCCCGGGTTCAATTCCCAATGCCACACACACAAAAAAGGGAAAAAATGTAAAAAAGTTGAAAATTAGAATTCATATAAAATTATTATGCTGGTTTTTTCTCTAGTAGTTTAATCACAGAGAAAGATTAGTTGCTGTATATTTTATATTTATTTATTTATTTATTTGTTTATTTGCAGTACTGAGGATTGAACCCAGGGGCATTCTACCTCTGAGCTACACTCCCAGCCCTATTTTTTATTCTTTATTTTTGGAACATGGTCTTACTAAGTTGTGGAGGGCCTCACTAAGTAGCTGAGGCTGGCTGGGAACCAGTGATCCTCCTGTCTCAGCCTCCTAAGTACTAGGATTACAAGTGTGCACCACCACACCTGGCTACATATTTTACTTTTAGACAGAAAAAAATACGTAGGATTGTTACTGTCAGGTGTGGTGGCTTATGCTTATAATCTCAGTACATGAGAGGCTGAGACAGGAGTATCTCAGGCTTAAGGCCAGTCTCAGCAACTTAGTGAGACCCTGTTTTAAAATAACAAAAAATAGGGCTGGGGGTATAGCTCGGAGGTAGAATGCCACTGAGTTCAATCCCTGGTACCGCAAAAAAAAGGGGGGGGGGGTTTGAGGGTGCAGCTCAGAGGTAGAACACCCCTGGGTTCAATCCCCAGTATAATAATAAAAGATAAGCCAGGCATGGTGGCACACGCTTCTAATCCCAGTACTTGGGAGGCTGAGACCAGAGGATCCGGGTTCGTGGCTGGCCTCAGCTACTTAGTGAGGCCCTCCACAATTTAGTGATACCCTGTTTCAAAATAAAGAATGAAAAATAGGGCTGGGGGTGTAGCTCAGAGGTAGAATGCCCCTGAGTTCAATTCCCAGTACTGAAACGCGGGCACAGACACACACACACACACACACACACACACACAAAATAATAATAATAATAAAAATAAATAATTACCTTCAACTTGAGAAACATTGATTTTTTTCTCTTATAAAACTAAAATGGTTATAGTAAATATTCTTCACTTTGTACTTAATCTGTTTCTTTGTGAACCATTTTTGAGGTCTTATTTAGAATTCCTGATAAACCCAAACATTTTAGAATTTGAAGAGCCACTTTGAAAATAAATCCTTTTGTCCTATTTCCACTTTCCATGATGAGATATATAGTTCTGGCCAGAAAGGGTTTTTTAAAATAAATTTATTTTTGCAGTACTAGAGATTGAACCTAGGGCCTTGTACCTGCCAAGCATGTGCACTACCTGTAAGGTCCATCCCTATCCTTGTAAGATTATTTTCAATCTAACTCAGATCCTATAATCTCCAAATGTTTTTTTTTTGGTTCTCACTTTATATTTCTACGTTGTTCCATTTTACTTAAACTAGTATAATTAACTAATGATTCAACAGGTTGTTTCTAATTAGTTTGTGGCAAATTAATTAATTCTCTCAATAAAAATTTAGCACTTAGTGCAGAGCTGGGTAAATAGTGAACAAATGATTCGGGCCCTCCTGAGCCTTTCAGTCTCATAGTAAAGTGAAGATGGAGAGGAGAATATAAATCAAACAAATATCTTGAAAACTTTCAAGTATTTTTTTTAGCTCATTAGCCTAGACTCTACCCTCACTTAATATTGTATATTGTGGATGTTTCAAAAATCTCAATTCATTTCCACAGTTCTCCAAATGGCAGCTACATGATTTGGATGAGACATTTTCTTACTCTTATTTCTGGGGGTGGGCCCTGGTTGGCCTAAGACATTTAAATTCAATCTGTTCCTCCTGCTACAGTGTTTGGCTTAGACCTTAGTACTTAGATACTTAGACCAAACATGCTATGGCTTGAAGCTCAGGACTTTTGCTCTGTAATTGAGGCAATTGTCCTCTCTTTTCTAATGGGAAAGAGGAAGTAAGTAGTCCCCAATGCTGATGGCGTTCACGCTGTAAACTTGAAGGGAGCCGCCTAAGATGAAATAGATACCATGGACAGCACAGTGGAAAGATTTAAAGAAACTGGGTCATTGGTGACATTGTTAAGATGCTAGATCAACCACAGAGCCTGTCCAGCAACTGGACTCTTCATTTACATGAGACACTACTCTTCTTCTTACTGACAGTAGTCAGTTCAAGATGCTTTGTTTGCAAGTTGAATTATTGTGCCAGAGAGCATCCTGATATACACATAAAAACAGTTGTTTCCCCCTTCTCAATAGCAGAGGAGGATATATCTTAAAGCTATGAACTTTGAATTTCAGTACATTCACTTGTTCAGGATCTTTGTCAGCCATCTACCAAATTTTACACTTGTAATTTTGCATTTTGATCCTTAAAGAGTATCAACCAAATTGTATTAGCTTCAGGCTTTGCAAAACCTGGACCTACTATCAGATGTTTTGGGGAGAAAACTTCACCTTTCTCTCCAGTCCCTTCCATTTGTATCATCCAGGGTCATGGCACATGTGTGGCCTGGTCTCTGGCTCTCATTCAAATCTGCCTGCCACAGTGATAAGTTCACGGCAGCCCTGAATGACAAGCAAAAGTGGAAGCAGTTGTTGCCTTTGACCACATCTTCCCAAATTGACAGGTTTCCACCAAAAATTAAAAACACTACATAAATATGATGGCTATGAAAATTCTGAAGAAAGCCCCCTGAAAGGGGAGTTTTGGGAGACATGGAGAGAAGCTAGTCAAGGAATGGAGTCTTTTGTCAATACTTGGACCATTCCTCCAGCCTCATCTCACCTCAGCTCACTTTCCCTCATGTTGGCTGTCTGCCTGGGGAGCAGATTGCATTTGTCAAGTGACTGAGTGCACAGACAAATCTACTCCCGAGCAAGAGAAGGTGGGATCCCATTTTGGCCTCATGTCCAAACTATTTTCTCTGTTTCAGCATAATCAGCCACAAAGCTGACATTGAGCCCCATCTAATGCCTGTGTATATTTCTCAATAGTTTCTCAACTCAGAAAGACGAGATATATGCTGACAACACTGAAATGACAGCAGAAGTCAATAACAATTACAGTTTTAATATATGTATAAAAAGTACTGAATAACCACTAAGTACAGATCAGATCACGAGGTGCTGTGAAAGACTTACTTGCAGTAATACGTTAACTCCAGATCTCAGGGAGTTTACAACTAAGAATAATATCTCACACACACACACACACACACACACACACACTTATAAATGGCAACTCCATATTTTGTACATGTTATATTAAGTTGAACATATGAAACTGACATTTTTGGTGGCAAAAGTATTTGAATATCAGCATTTTCATACAGCCAACCAAATATTACCAACACCCCAAACACAATTATAGATGCTCCTTACTGAATATCATATCTTAGTAACACAGTACAGTGTAGGGTATTGGTTGTTTCCCTTGGTGAACTCATGGCTGCCTGGGAGCTGTGTCTTGCTGCTCCTGTCTAGCATTGTAGGATGCTGACACAGGAAAAGACCAAAGTTTCAAATTCAAAATTTGGTTCCTACTGAATGCATATCACTTTCACACGAACATAAAGTCAAAAAATTTTAAGGTGAACCATCATAAGTTGGACAGTCAGTTCTTGGCTTGAGAGCTGGTGCTATTGCGCTGTGGTTATCTAGACCTCTGGTTGCAGTAGTGCCTGTGTTTCCTCACTGCTTGAAAGGTTTTCACACCTGGTTCACTGCCACTCTTTCTAATACACTTCCTATGAACATTCTTGGTGATTTCAATATCCACAAATACAATGCTGTGTGGCAATTTCATGATTCTCATGCACATTATCTCTCCTTAACAACTCATTCAAAACATCTCAAATTTGCAGTCATCGACTATTGGATTACCTTGTCTTTTTTGTGAAGAAAATATACATTTTTGAATTACCTTAATTCTCTGCCACCAAATCTACATACATTCTACATTTATCTCCATCCCTTCCTACGTCTCTCTTAGTATGGTGGGAAAGTTGTCCCTTCTATTTAAATCCCATGCCTCCACTTGTCTTCTGGGTTCCTGCCTATTCTTCCTATTTAGAAATATCATGCTATAAATTATGTCTTTATTCTCCTGCATCTTCCACTTTTTTTTTGTCTTCTTGACATTAGCATCTAAACATACACAGTTCTCTTCTATGTTAAGAAAAAACAAAAAAGTCTTCATTGGATCCTGTTATTAATCTCATTCTCCTCCATGTATAGCCAAAGTTCTCAAAAGTATGTTGGAAATTCCCAAACACTGATTCATACACTAGTATCAGGCCATCAGAAGAGTTTTATGTGCCAGTGATAAAACAAGGAATAGATAAGCTATCTACCCATATTATATATTTGCTTATAAGTCAGATTAAAGTACCAAATATCTTCTTCCAAGGACTATCCTTTATTTGGTTATATCCTTGTTTGGTTTTAAATTTGATGCTTTTTTATAAGATAGTGGTAGTAGTAGGTAGAATTTAAAAATACTTCTGCTCGGCAAAACCTTGCTAACCCTGTGAAGATAATATAAAAATATCTTTTATTGCTGTTCCCATAAATCTTACTGTGGAATGAAGTTTGTTCTATTTATTTCCTCACCTCTCACTCACCCAATACTTCATGAAGAAATATTTTTGGCAGAGTGGTTGGTTTGATCTCTAGATGGAGAAGTATTGGGTGAGTTAGAAGTTTGTTCTATTTATTTCCTCACCTCTCACCTAATACTTCGCCATCTAAATATCAAATCAACTACTCTGCCAAAAGCACTTCTTCATTTATATATTAAATCAACCACTCTACTAAAATGTACTACCTTTCTGAAACAGGGTCTCACTAGATTGCTGAGAGTCATGTTAAGTTGTTGAGGCTGGTTTGGAACCTGCAGTCCTCCTGTCTTGGTCTCCCATGTACTGGGATTACAGACATGCACCACCTCACCTGGCTCTACATTTAATCTTAACGATTAAGACAGTGAATTATGTTTTAAACAATTCTGTCATCTTCTCTCCATCATCACTGCCAATACTTGAACTCATGTTTTCTTTCTGTCTTCTCTTAAACATCCTCTAAACTGCAACCAGAATGATCTTTTAAAAATGCAGATTGGACAATGTCACTCCCATATAGTTTTCCTGCCCACAGGGTTCCTCTGCGTGGAATGTTTCCCATGCTGGTCTTCACACACAGAATCTTACTCATCCGTCAGAGTTCAGTTTGATATACGTCTTCCCTGGAGATGCTTCTTTGACCTACATCCCTCCAAACCAAGTTTCTTCACCCTACTAATCAGTTCTCAAATATCCTATACTTTTCCTTGATTGTACTTTGTACACATAGTTATTTGATTAGTCATTTATGAATTATTTGGTGTCTGCCTTCCATAGTAATCTGAAAACCCATCAAGACAGGGATCATGTCTATGTTATTTATCACCGTATATGCAATATCTAGCACAACATAGTGTGGATGCATAATAAATATATCATGATCATATGTTGATTGATCTGGCTATTTATAGAGTGGCTATAAATTGACTGGTTATTTATAGAGCTTAGGAAACAGCCGGGCATGGTGGCGCATGCTTGTAATCCTAGCATTCGGGAGGCTGAGACCGGAGGATCTGGGTTCGCGGCCAGCCTCAGCTACCTAGTGAGGCACTCTGCAACTTACTGAGACTCGGTTTCAAAATAAAGAATAAAAAAAAAATAGGGCTGAGGGTATAGCTCGGAGGTAGAATGCCCCTGAGTTCAATCCCCAGCACCACACACACAAAAAAATAAAAAATAAAAAAAAATAGAGCTTAGGAAACAACCTCTATAAATAATAATGCTTTGTAGGAAAATGCAAATCAAGTTCTATTATGAATTCTATAAGCATTTCCTTCTCTTTCTTCAACCATACTTCTTTTTCCTTTCTTGCTCTCTCCATACACAAAGAAATGAGGTTTATATGATTCAAACTATATGTAGTAAGTCTCCAGTTTGTGATGGGCATTGGAAGAAATGTGGATTCTGGAAGAAGGGCTGGGTCAAGGACTAAGGGAACTTTAGGGATTAGGTTTTCTTTTTCTTTTTTCTTTTCCGAATATATCTAAACATATTGAGTTTTCTCTCTATTCTCCAGGCTCTAAAGTAAAACTTTTGCTAGGCATGGTGGTGCACGCTTGTAATCCCAGTATGTATGAGGCTGAAACAGGAGCATCACAGGTTCGTTGTCAGCCTCAGCTACTTAGTGAGACCCTGTTTCAAAATAAAAACTAGGGCTGGGGGTGTAGCTTGAAAGTAGAATGTCCCTGGTTCCATTCCCAGCACAACAAAAACAAAAACAATAAACAACAACAACAAAACCCCAATAAAGTAAAACTTTAAGGGGTTTTGTTTTTCTAGTAAAGATACAGGAAGCATAACCAAATCAATCAGTCTTGTGCTCATTTGTTCAGAATCATGTCTACTCTACTCATAGCCACTTAGTCGATATCTTAAGTGCAAAGATCTGGAGGAAAAGAATCTCTAGGACAATTCCCATAACCAACCAAAGTGACTAATCCTTTTACCACCACAAAAAGAGGAGAGTTCCCACTGTTTCATGTTCTTGCCATCTCTTAACCAGTGTCATGGCTCAAGAGGCTCGTTGTGGTTTTATTTTGTAGTTCCCTAATTACTACTGTGATAGGCTGTTGAAGTCTGTCATTGGTTCATAACAGCCAACTGTATTTGGTAGCATCACACTGGTAGCTTGAACCGTCTATATTTACCCTAAGCAAATCTACAAATCAGGGCTTTTCCTCCCTGGAAATCCAGTTATTAAATATTGGGGACTTATAGTCCCTAACTGTTGATAAGGCCAAATATTTTCTCATGTATTTATGACCTTTGTATTTCCTTTTTGAAATTCCTATTTGTGTCTTTTGCTTATTTATTAAAATTGAGCTGTCTTTTTTCATTTTAAAAACATTTAATTGCTATTTCCATATTGTAAATGCTAATCTTTGACCATTTAAATGTTGCTGTGTTGTGGGATGGTTTTAGTGTGTCCCCCAATGATTCATGTGTTGGGAGCCTGGTCCTCAGTGTGGCAGTGTTAAGAGGTGATGGAACAGTTCATAGGTGGGGGCCTAGTAGGAGTTCATCAGGTCACTGGGGCATGCTCTCAGAAGGAATAAACATAGTTGAAATGGCCCTAGTCTCTCTTTGGCTTCCTGTATCACCTTGTGATCTCTCTTTCCTTTATATACTCTTACCATTATGTTGCCATCCACCATGAGGCCTTCATCAAAGCCAAGCCAGTGCTGGCATTGTGTTCTCAAATTTCCAGAACTGAGAGCCAACAAACCTGCTTATAAAGTACTCAACATCTGGTATTTCATTATACTAACAGAAAACTGACTAATATAAATGTATTACAAGTATCTTTCTCCAGAATTCAGTTTATATTTTCATTCCCTTGTTTTGTATTTTATATAAAATAATTTTTGGAAATGCATATAAAAATGTTATTTTGGGGGTTTGGAATGTCCCCTCAAAGGCTCCTGTGTTGAAAACTTGTCTCCAATGAAGGTGGGGCATGGCCGGAGCAGATGACTGCCTGGGGGTGTGGCCTTGAGGGCACCACATCTGTCCCTGGCCTCTTTTCTCTCACTCTGCTTCCCACCATAAGCGGAGTGCATTTTCCTCCTCCACCATGCCCTAAAGCCCTGCCACTGAGCCTTAAAAGAAAACTTTCTCCCTCTAACTAGTGCTTGTTAGATATTTTGGTAAGAGCAATGACAAAGCTGGCCAAAACAACATATAAATAATGTATACAACTTAATGAGTTTAGAGATAAGTATATATTCATTAAACAATCACTGTAATCCATGCTATAAACCTATTAGCTACCTCCAAAAGTTTCCTTCTGACCTTTTTTTTTTTTTGCCAAGGATTTAACCCAGGGTGTTGTGTGTGGTGCTGCAGATGAACCCAGTGGCATTCTACCTCTGAGCTACACTGCCAGCCCTTTTTATTTTATTTTTTTTTATTTGGAAACAGGGTCTAAGTTGCTGAGAGCCTCACTACATTGCTGAGGCTGGCCTTGAATCTGCACTCTTCCCATCTCAGCCTCCAAAATTTGGGGATTACAGGCTGGAACCAGGGTCTTGTGCATGCTAAGCAAGTAAGTACTACCACTGAGCTAGACCCCCAGCCCATTTTTTTTTTTTTTTGTGGTAGGAACTCTTAATGTAATATTTAACTTCCCAGCAAATTTTTAAGTATATAATACAGTATTGTTAACTATAGGTATTATGTTTTATAGTAGATCTCTAGGATTTATTTATCTTGTACAACTGAAACTTTGTATCTTTGGGAGAATACCTTCCCATTTTGTTCCTCTTCTCCCAGCCTCTGGCAACCACCATTCTACTCTGCTTCTTGTCCTTCTGTATCTGGCTTATTTCACTTGGCATAATGTCCTACAGGTTCAACCATATTATTGAAAATGTGCAGGAGCTCATTATTTATGAAGGCAGAATAATACTCTGTTGTATGTGTATACCACATTTTCTTCATCCATTCATATGTCAATGAACATAGGTTGCTTCCATGTTGTATCTACTATGAATACTACTATAAAACATGGGAGTGCAGATATCTCCTTCAGACCCTGATTTCAATTCCTTTAGATATAAACACACAGATTCAGGATTATGGAATCATATGTTGTTCTATTTTTAACTTTTTGAGGAATCTACATACATATCTCCACTCTGTTTTCCATTGTGCCTATACCAGTTTAAATTCCCACCAACAGTATACGAGGGGCATGCTTTTTTCACATCCTTACCAATATTTGTTATCTTTTTTTTTAAGCTAGCCTAATAGGTCAGACATAGTATCTCACTGCAGATTTAATTTGCATTTCCCTGATGATCATTGATGTTGACCATTTTATCACACGTCTGTTGGCCATTTATGACTTTCGTGGGTAAATGACTACTTAGTTTCTTTGCTCATTTTTAATTGAGTTATTTGCTTTTATCTATCAAATTGTAGACATTTATTAAATATTTTAGATATTAACTCTTTATTGGATATTTGGTTTGCAACCATTTTCTTTCACTCTGTAGGTTGTCTTGTCACCTTACTGTTTCCTTTGTTGTACAGAAGCTTTTTAAGGTTGATGCAATCTCTCTTGTCAATTTTTGCTTTTGTTGCCTATGCTTTTGGTGTCATTTCCAAGAAACTACTGCCAAAGCCAATGTCCAGATGTTTTTTCCCCTACATTTTCTTCTAGGAGTTTTATGGTTTCAGGCCTCATGTTTTAGTCTTTCATCTATTTTGAGTTAATTTTCGTATATAGTGTGACCAATTTCATTCTTTTGCATGTGGATATCCAGTTTTCTAAACATCATGTATGAATAGATTGTCCCTTCCCCATTGTGTAATCTTAGAATTCTTATCAAAGAGCAGTTAACTGTATATATGCATTTTTATTTCTGGACTTTCTGTACTATTGGTCTTTTTTGTGATACAAGTGATTGAACACAGGGGCATTCTACCTCTGAGCCCCAGCCCCAATTCATTCATTCATGGTACTGGGGATTGAACCTAGAGACATTCTACCTTTGAGCTACATCCCCAGCCCAATTTTATTTTTTATATTGAAACAGGGACTCATTAAATTGCAGAGAACCTCTCTGGCCATAAACCTACATTCCTCCTGCCTTAGCCTCCCAAGTACTGGTATTACAGGCATGAGCCATTGTGCCCAGCTTTTATTTTTTATATTGAAACAGGGTCTCACTAAGTTGCAGAGGGCCTAAGTTGCCGAGGCTGGCTACAAATCTGTGATCCTTCTGCCTCAGCCTTCCGAGTACTGGGATTGCCGGTATGTGCCACCATGCTCAGCCCTATTTTATTTTGAAACAGGGTTTCTCCAGGTTGCTACCTCAAAGCAGCAGCTACCTGAAAGCAGCAGCTACCTCAAAGCAGCTTGTGTCTCGCCCTCCAAAGTACTTGAATTACAGGTGTGAGATGCCATACCCAGCTACCATTGGTCTTTAGGTGTTTTAATGCCAATATCATACTGTTTTGATTACTTTAGCTCTGCAATATATTTTGAAATCAGGATGGGTATTACCTCCCTTTTGTGCAGTAAGATTTATATCTCATTCATTGTTACAACAAAGATATATCTCTTTTTAAGTTACAGATTTCTTCTTGAGTGAACCCAGGCTCCTACCTCCTGTATCTTTGGCATGTGTCAGAGCAGAAGCTCCAAGTCTCCTTGATTTGGCAGAAACTTTCAGGTGAGAGGTAGCTTTGGTGCATATTCACATCTGAAGTTTCCTGCTCCTTTCTTTATTTGGTATCTATACTTCTGTGTCAGATGTGTAGTGTTTGAAAAATATTTTGTAGCTGGGTGTGATGGTACATACTTGTAATTCCAGTACTTGGGAGGCTGAGACAGGAGACTTGCAGGTTAACGGTCAGCCTCATCTACTTAGTGAGGCCCTCTGCAACTTAGTGAGACCCTTTTTCAAAATAAAGAATAAAAAATAGGGCTGGGGTGTAGTTCAGAGGTAGAATGCCTCTGGGTTTAATCTCCACTTCTGCAGGAAAAAAAAAAAAAAGTATCCAGTGAATTAGTTGTTTCAATAAGGAGTATCAATCATGGTATATAATCTGGCATACTGCTGAGAATAGAAGCCCTAGTTATGCGAAATCAAGGTGAAACCATCCTCCTTTTGGATTTTATGCGAGATGAGAATGCCAGAAAACAAGAAAAAGTCACTGTATAGTATAAGTATTTATTAGCTTGTGACACAAGTGAAATGGAAAGTCTATAAGCACCATTCCACCCAACACCTTGGCATGAGTTGCAATAGCAGTGGGTGGGGCAGAACAGCAGACAGAAGAATAAATGTGTTTTCAGACATGTAAGATGACTATTCATTCTTCATTTCTTAGTGATACTATATGTCAAATTGATCAGTAATTTTCTAATGTTACAGGGAAAACTAAGGATCCTAATTACAGTTGCAACTGGGTAAGACATGAAATTTTTTAGATTGATATGAAATTTGTATTTATAAGAAAATATTTTTATTATATTGAAAATAAAAAAACGGGCTGGGGGGTGTAGCTAAGAAGTAGAATGCCCCTGGGTTCAACCCCTCCAAAGCTAATAATATATTAGGTTTATAATAAAACAAATTGCCAAGAAAATTAAATTGATTAATAACGAAGATGGTTGGGAACTGAGGAAGAACATTTGAACTTTTTTTTTAATGCACTGAATTAAGGGGATGGACAGATAGCTGTGCTCCATGATGTTCAGTCAGTCAGAGATGGGGATTTCCAATTTAGGAAGGTGGAGCAGAGGCAAAATACATGCCCCAGTTCACCTGTAGCTAATTTAAGGTGGAATAAATGATCAGCTAAGCTGAGGGGACAGATTTTTTTTTTTTTTTTTTTTTTTTTTGTGGTACTGGGGATTGAACTCAGGGGCATTCTACCTCCGAGCTACACCCCCAGCTCTATTTTTTATTCTTTATTTTGAAACCGGGTCTCACTAAGTTGCGGGATGCTTAAGAAGCTGAGGCTGGCCTCGAACCTGGATCCTCCGGTCTTAGCCTCCCAAATGCTGGGATTACAAGCGTGCGCCACCACGCCCGGCTTATATTTTATTTTGAAACAGAGTCTCACTAATTTGTGGAGGGCCTCACTAAGTTGGCCATGAACCTGCCATCCTCTTGTCTCAGCCTCCCAAGTTACTGGGATTACAAGAGTGTGCCACCACGCCCAGCTCGGGACAGAATTTTTAAGGCAGGTAAATGTAAGGTCAGAATAGTGGGAATGCTAAACTCACTGAAATTGAGTGTGGAAGACAGTGACGAGAAAGAAAATGAGGTTTTGGGTGAGTCCAAAAAAGCAAAGCAAGAGTCACAACAGTGTCAGCCTGAGCGGTCGGGTGGGGACAGTGAGGAGTTTCAAGACTGGTCCTTGAGGCCAGGGTACAGGTTCTTCAACTCTGAGTGCACTGGAATGAGAGCTGAATTCAGGATGGAAAAAAAAAATGAAGAAGGGGCATTTTCATGGGAGAATCAAAAGTAAATCTATTAGAAATTTGTAACATGTTTTTTTTATTTGTGGATAGGATCTCACTATGCTTTACAGGCTGGTTTCAAATTCCTGGGCTCAAGGGATCCTCCTGCCTCCACCTCCTGAGTAACAGAATACAGGCATGTACCACCAACCTTGCTTAATTGTAAATTTCTGTTTAGCTTTCTGCTAGAAACTTAAGTCTGCCCATTTTTCTGTTTTTGTAGAAGTAGCACACTGGTGTTTGTTTTAGAAAAAAGAAACATCAGTAACAGAGAGTGGTGATGTGGGTAACAACAGGTAGAGAGAGGACATATAAAAGCCTTCTAGAGAGGACATTTGGGTTAAAAATGAAGGACAAGGGAATATGCAAGAAAGTTCTGTTTCTGAGGAAAATTGGGAAATTATTTTCCTAAGAAACAGTAGGAAGGGATACATTCAAATGATTCCTGCTGCTCTGCTTTAAATCTGATCTAAAAGTAGAGTTTATGTGGCTAAGGAGCTATAGAAAAGCCCAGGTTGGTCTTAGCTCAACTGGTCATTTTCAAACAAGTCATCATACTTTAGGTAGCCATGTTACATAAAAAGAAAAAAATACATAAGATATTAGAAATTTCAATCACTGAGAACCTTTGTGTGATTACAGCTACATAGTCACGGTCAGCTATGCAGTTAAGACAATTCCACTTTGTCAAGCGGCAGTTAGGGAACTAAGGTGGAAAGTCAAAATTGATTGCTTACTTTGCAGTCTACTTATATTTAAGTTTTTCCTCTTTAAGAAGTTATAAAGAAGCCGGGTGTGGTGGTGCACGCTTCTAATCCCAGTACTTGGGAGGATGAGACTGGAGGATCCGGGTTCTCGGACAGCCTCAGCTACTTAGTGAGGCCCTCTGCAACTTTGTGAGACCCTGTTTCAAAAATAGGGTTAGGAGTATAGCTTGGAGGCAGAATGCCCCTGGGTTCAATTCCCAGAACCGCAAAGAAAAAAAAAAAAAAATTAATAGAGTACTGAGAGCCAGAATTAGGAAACTGTGTGAGGGAAAAATAAATACAATTAAGTACTTACAAACCCTTTCTTCTCTAGTAGCAGCACTCAGGGTTGCAAAACCTCATTAGATTACAAAACACTGTAAGAAAAATAACCACCTACAGATTTTAGTTTCTGAGTTCTCACTTCATGCTCTGAAAATTTTATTTTCTATGAAATATGAGGCAGTGTTGAAACATGAGGCTAAATGCAAAGAAAGCTTATTTTTTCCATCACAGAAAATAAGCCTCAGTAAAATTTAAGAGCATTCCATTGGTATAAAATTAAACTGAAATACCGAAAATTGTGCTACAGATTTCCTTCCAGTATAGTACACAAGAAATGTCAAAAAGCAGTTGGGAGCGGGGCGTGGTGGCGCACGCTTGTAATCCCAGGGAGGCTGAGACCAGAGGATCCGGGTTCGCGGCCAGCCTCAGCTACCTAGTGAGGCACTCTGCAACTTGGTGAGACTCGGTTTCAAAATAAAGAATGAAAAATAGGGCTGGGGGGGTGTAGCTCGGAGGTAGAATGCCCCTGAGTTCAATCCCCAGTACCGCAAAAAAAAAAAAAAAAAAAAAAAAAAAAGCAGTTGGGCATGGTGGCACATGCCTGTAATCTCAGTACTTGGGAAGCTGAGACAGAAGGATCCCAGGTTCGAGGACAGCCTCAGGTATGTAGCAAGATTCTCAGCAACGTAGCAAGACCCTGTTTCAAAACAAAAAATAAAAAAGGGCTGGGGGAGTAGCTTGGAGGTGGAATGCCCTTGGGTTCAATGCCCAGTACCGCACCACCCTTCAAAGAGAAATGCCAAAAAGCAAAGTCTATCTTAATACTATTAAGTTTCCTGAATGAAATATGCATTTTATGGGGCATAAGAGGGACTCCAGATGAAGGAGAAACCTTAGGTGAACAAAGAAGTTGACTTAACTGAAGATGATGGGGCGCACCCTAATGCACATGATGTACTTTCACAAACAATATCAATCACTAATCTGAACCTGAGAAGGAGGGAGGAGGGAGGAAGTGGGGTGGGAATTGGGGTAGGGTTAAATGAGAAATGTGTGCATGTATGCCTTTACCAGCTTGTACCTAACAAAGACGTATAATTACAATGCACCAATTAAAAAAATAAAATTAAAAAAAGAAATATGCATGTTAAAAAATCTGAAGATCAGTGGGTGAGGAATGGTGCAATAAAGGTTTGGAATGACTCATTACCCCACATTCACTTTGTTTCTAATCTCTTAAGTGAAATGGATTTCAACACTTACAAGCCTAAAAAAGTTATTATGGAGCTTACGCACGTTGAATATAACACCACAAAACAGTATCGGGAAAAAAGCCAGTTTTGATGCTTTTCATCTCAATATGGAAACGATCATAATTTATCTGATATATGGCATTAAGCCAGTATATTTTCTGTCATAAGAGATTAGAATAACCTTATAAATATAATTCCTGCAACAGTGAGTTGAAGATAAGGCACAGAATCAACACTAGGGATTTGTGTGGATACTGGGTCATCTGGTTGGATGATTCCATTTTATGAATTCAGGCATATTTTAAGATGTAAAAAGTTATTGATTTTAATAATGTCTATATTTACTTCTTTATTTAGGATGTCAGTTTTATATCTGTATCTAGAAAATCCCAGGTTCTCTGCTGGAGAGGAGGGGACAAAGAACCACCGTGTGACAGAGCAGGTCACAGTGGAGGAACTTTTACTAGGCTAATCCTCTTGCAAAAACATAGTAAACTTCAGACAAAATATTCTTTTAAAAATTATCTGAAGACAATGGAGAGTGTCCAAAAGCTGGCTGAAAGTACAGGAGAGTAAAACCTATTAAGAAGGGAATTGTATTTTTAACATCTTAGGGCAGGAGCTAGGAGGTGCCATTAACAGTCTTGAAAACTCTTGGAGAAGCTGAAGTCTTACTAGCTGAGGAGAGGGGGTGAATTTCAGTGACCACAGAATCTGGAAACTGAGAAAGAAATCCAGACAAGAAGAGAGTCACAAGAGGGGCACCACACAACATAATTCTCAAACTGTTCCCTGAGCTCGACATGCCTGGGACTGACTTTAAGAGCTCATAAAATCATTAAGAACAGATGAAGGATTGCAACTGTCGTCCACTGAAGAGACTGAATTTGTTTTGTTTAGCATGAAGTTAACTTGGTTGATCTAATAAACAAAACAACCAAAATTCTTTAGAGGAACAAAATACAAACATACTATGTATAGAATTGCAGGCAGACAGAATGTTTTTTTCCAGGGAAATCAGCCAGCAGGCAGATGGTCTCAGGTACAAGCTAGCATTTGGAACAAAGATTTAGTGTGTGTGTTTTACTGGGGATTGAACCCAGAGGCATTCTACCTCCAAGCTACAACCCCAGTGCTTTTTTGTTTTGAAACAGGATTTTGCTAAGTTGCTGAAAAGTCGTGATAATTGCTGAAGATAGTATTGAATTTGTGATTTTCCAGTCTCAAGATTCCCAAGTACTGGGATTACAGCTGTGCCACCATGCCTGGTTTAAGATTTAATCTCTTGACAGCATGTTAGTCAAAGTGTGGTTCCTACTGCTTCAAATTTTCTGTCTCAGCCTCCCGACTAGCTGGAATTACAGGCATGCAACCGTGGACCACGACTTGCTAGCATACTTTTAAGATGCATTTTTTTCTGGCCCAATCGTAGGCCAGAAAATCCTGCATCTCTAAAGATGGGACTTGGAAATCTACAGGTGTTCTAGGTGATTCTCATGTACATAAATTGGAACAATTGTTTTGGGGGTTGACAGGTGGCAAAAGCAAACTCTAAGCCAAGCCGTAGGGTAGATTCTACATCTTTGAAAGCATTGACATTCCAGGTTGGACAGTTCCTTGTAGCGGAGAGCTGTCTTGTGCATAGTAGGATGTGAGCAGCATCCTTAGCCTCCTCCCACTGTCTCCAGACATTGAAATATGTTCTCTAGGAGGCAAATAGCCCCAGATTAAGACTCAGAAGGGCTGCTTTGGGGATTCTAGTAGTAAGCATCTTCCCAATCCAAGGATTAGAAGAGAATATATGTCTGCCTCCAGCAAGAGCTCCTATATAAGGCTGATACTAGTAACTTAGCTACCTCACTTATAGAGTGGTTATATGGAACTCTAGATTTGGTAACTGATGGAATAGAAAGTTTATCATTAGACAGGTTCTGATGAATTAGGCCAGCTCTCTATCCTAACTGCACTGGATTCAGTGTGGACTGTGTGTGTGTTTTTTGGGGGGTGGGGTGGGCACTGGGGATTGAACCCAGGCACATTCTACCTCTGAGATACACTGCCAGTCCTATTTTATGAAACAGGGTCTCACTAGGTTGCTGAGAGTCTCACTAAGTTGCTGAGACTGGTCTCAAACCTGCAATCTTCCTGTGTCAGCCTCCCAAATATTGGGATTACAGGTGTGCCACCACACCCAGATGTTTCAGTGTGGACTTTTAAAAAAAATGCCTAAGCCAACTTCAGTCGTGACTCGGAATTTCCTGTGGTGAAATCCAGGCATCTGATACCTACCTTGGATTTGGAACACTCACTGGAATTAAACAATAGCCCGAATACTGTATTCAGAAACTCAGAAAGGTCTCGCCAAAGCAGAGATTAACAACACTTAGTGTCTGAACCTCTCAGTAGCTCCCATCCCATCCCAAGTGTGAGAATGAGCATTGTACATGCCCCACTGTGGCTAAACTGTGTTATTTAAGGCATTTCCTTCCATCCTGTTCTGAGCCCATCTGATCTTTTGTAGTGTTTCTACTTAATATTACACTGCCTAAAAGAGGATTCCTTTCTTTCTGCCCAGCAACTTTGTTCTGATATTTAAACTGTCTTGATTTGGTTACTAGTTAAGCAGGAACGTCAGGGGTTGGGTGGTGTAGCTTAATTGTAGAGTGCTTGCCTACAGAAGCAAGGCCCTGGGTTCAATTCCCACACTGCAATCAATTAATCAATCAATTAAAAAACCAAAGAGAATCAAAGCCTTCTTGCATCATAGGAAACATCAGGTGCTTAGTGTAGTACTTAACACTTATGACAGAAAATGCAGTAAAGAAAAAAAATTCTGTAGTGCTTTTTAAGTATGTACAGTTAACTAAAAGTAAATCCATGAAGAATCTTGATTAATCTTAGTTGAAACTAGGTACTACTTAAGCAATAATTTCACAAGAGGCCAAGAACTCTGTAAAAGCACTGCTATGGAGTATTTTATTCAGGAAAAAAAAAAAAAAAAAAAGACAGACAAACAAAAATCCTGGTCATTTGCAGTATCTATCAGCTTTCAATTTGGCTCTTCTGTTTAAAACAAACAAACAAAAACCAAAAATTAATCAATGTAAAACATACCATACATAGTCAATTGCTACTAAATATAAAACTGCTTGTTCACTTTTGGTGATTATATTACCACAACACTTAAATTATTTGATTAAATTCTACTTTTCAACTTTCCTTTTATACAAAACGGATTCTAGTTTTATAAAACTTATTTCCTAATATTTAAAAAATATTGCTTAAGAGCTTTTTCAAGTCACAAGAGCAATTTTAATCACTTGAATTTAAGGCTGCCCTAAATTTCTATTGGATGGCACAGTGTATTTTTTTTCTAATATACTTTTATTGATGCATTATAATCTCACATCATAACATAAATCCTGCCAGACATGTTGGCACATGCTTGTAATCCCAGTGTTTGGGAGGCTGAGTCAGGAGGATCAAAGGTTTGCAGCCAGTCTCAGCTACTTAGGTCCTCTGGCACAGTGTATTTTAACAAATGATAAAGTTACAGGACAAACAGAGTCAGTATCCTGATTATATTTTATATGTTCTTGATTTCTTAGAACTAGATAAATACATTAATTTGTCCATTTGGAAAAAATTCTTACATTACTACTGATTTCAGGTAAGGACTCCACTACTTAGTTACTAAGAAATATATAATTACATATTGCCTTCATCAGATAATGTAAAGAAAAAGAGTAATTTTTCAACACAGGACCTGAATGAGTGGTTAGGAAATTATTAAATTCTCCTTCAGTATGGCAACTTTGGTTTATAGCTGTAAGCTCACAAACTTTTCAGCCTACTTTTCTAGGCTGTAAGCCATGGATATTACTTACTTAAATAAAAAATATTGGTGAACAAATATTAACAATGTGCTATGAGAAATATCCTGCACATTTCTGATTCTTAAAATGGATTCATTTTCACTTATTTAGCTTTTATACTTAAGTCATTTTGGGAGGAGGGTATTAGAAATTGAACCCAGGTGCATTCTACTTCCTGAGCTATACCCCTCCCCTTTTTTATTTTTGAAACAGTCTTACTAAGTTGCTGACAGTCTTGCAAAGTTGCTGAGGATAGCCTTGAACCTGCGAGCCTCCCAAGTACTGGGATTACAGGTGTATGCCACCATGCTCGGCTTACACTTAGGTAATTTTTCATATTCATATATGTTTATCTCATTTTTAGGAACCTATAATACTCTAATAGAATGCAGAGAATTTGGATATTATTCAGATGACTTTTAAATTCTGGGTCTAATAGTTATAAAAGAGATGATGGTAAATAATTTATGCAATAGGTTCATTCAACCCTGAATTTCTAATAATAAAGTATATAAGTACTTGGATTCTTGTTATAATTAGATATTCTTTTTTGTCATTCTTTCCCCAGACTCATGATGTTCTCTCTACGTAATATTACCATATACATAAATTGAAATAAAGAGCAAAAATTTGGAAACTCTAGTAACTTAAAAAGAACATAAATTTGCACATGTATCTTCTATTTGTTACTGAAAACAGTTGGAAATACATAAATATATTTACCTGTCCAGAAGTGTCTCATGCAGAAATCCATCTTTTCGAGCCTTTTTAAGAATTTTACTGTCTTCTTTACTTATTTTAAGCTTGTGGTCTTGGAAGCTCTGAAATTTTTTTCTGTAAAGATAATGTCTTAGTTAAAAAATATCTCAAACTTTAGTATGTTTCCTGATGAACTTACAGATATTGTTAAAATTTCTTTCACTAATGTGAAAAACCCAATTGTATCTCTTTAATGATTTAACAGCTTTGTGACCCAACATCAAAGCCCTCTTCTGCCAGGTATGTGGGCTGGAATCCCCCATGACCCAAATATGAACAGAACATGAGTGGCATTAGAGCAATTCTATTAATATGGAGAACCGAAAAACTCACGCAGCTTTAGCTTTGAGTCCTAGCAGGATAATTAGGAAAATTGAAGCTTTGAGAAAAGAAAAGCTTTTAGCTGAATGCTGTGTTCTGGAGTCTACATCCTGTTGCCTCCTCATTTAGGTATTTTATTTTATTTTATTTTTGTGGCACTGGGGATGGAACCTAAGGGCATTCTACCTCTGAGCTACACCCCCCAGTCCTATTTTTTATTCTTTATTTTGAAACAGGGTCTCTCTAAGTTGCAGAGGGCCTAAGTAGCTGAGGCTGGCCATGAACCCGGATCTTCCGGTCTCAGCCTCCCAAGTACTGGGATTACAAGTGTGCACCACCATGCCCAGCTTAGGTATTTTACTTTAAAATGCCTTTGTGAGTCTAAAAGGAGAATACATACACATAATTGATTTCACACTGTTTCACATTTCCTTTGTCTTCTTCTGGGATGTCATCTTTTTTCTTCATTTCCCTTTCAGCACAAGACCTAATCTGGATATTGGAGATGAGACCCAACAGGTTATATACATTTGTTTCCCCCTTGGCCCACTTAGCTTATTACATAAGGACATTCTAGGTAATTTTTGTGTGTGTGTGTGTGTGTGTGTGTGTAAGACAGAGACATACATACTCTGGGGATTGAACCCAGGGCGTCAATCATGCCAGGTGAGTGCTCTACTACTGAGCTACATCTCCAGGTGATTTTTTATGCAAAAGAAGAACACCACAACTTAGGCCTTACATTCAGAAAAAGGTGCTTTAGGTGTGTTTTTGGTTTCATATATACAATTTGTATATAAATAATTACCATTATATCCTTCTCTAAAATAGTGCTTGTATCAGAAACAATAAAGAAAAATTATTTGAAAAACATTTTACAGATCAGGTCCTGCTTCAGCAATTAAGCAATAATTTGACCAACTAAATTTGGCCTCAAAGGATCAGAATATCTCTACTACACAGTGTGTATTTTATCATATTGAGAGCTTAAGACAGTAGTATTTTACTTAGCACAGACTACTACCAAACATTAAAAATTCTAATAACACAATTTGTTTTCACTGAGTTGGAATCCATCCTTACTAAGTCCTTCTTATGTCCTCAAAAGTTTTGACAGATATTTACCATCACATGGCTAAAAATTAATTGATTCAGATATAGCAATTAGATCACGCAGGGAACTAACAATTTGTAACCCAAAGCATTTATGCAAAGTGGATCTCTCCGGTCCAGAGCTTCCAACTACTTGACTAACCAAAGCCCAGGGAAATTTGATGGGCACTACATTAAAAACTACTTTAATCATTAACATAAGAGTATTTTTCTCTGCAAGAGTAGAAAGTACTGAAGATATATTTATACTGTCTTCAATAACAACTTGCAGTGAAATGCAGATGAAAATAATTTAAACATGATCCAATAAAATTAAGTGTAAATAAAAATGAACATAAGTGAGAAGTCCATCAGCATTTTTCCAATGGTCTGTTTCCTGAGAAGCAATGTGTTATGGTATATAGAAGCTTGTAGAGTCAGATGAGCCTAAGCAGACATCCTGTCCATATCTAACCGTGCGACCTTCATGAAGTGACTATTCAAAACAAGTGAGGACATAAGAGTCAAAGGCTATTTCCCTGTGTGTAAAGTTAAGGCAATGATAGCTACCTCACAGGAACACTATGAAGATTAAAGACAACAACATATGTGCCAAATTCATCAGAGTGCCTATAGCTACTTCGTTTAGATTGTGTTAATGTAATTGAAAAATATTATGACTAACGTTTCACTTTTCAAAGTCTAAGAAAAGAATACCAAAGTTTTAGATTAAAATTATTTGAGACTTCTGGCAGTCAAAAGGCCCTTTATGGAAAATGCAATAAAATTTCTAGTTTATGTAGTATCTCCTAGGGTGCTGTTTCTTTCTCCAGCAGCTAACTCCAAAAGATGAAAGAAAGTGTTAATGGTATTTTTCTCTTTTGAAAATACTAGAAATATTTTTCAAGGGAAAAAGAATACTAAGACTGCAAAACCGAATACCATGGAACTTATTGTGTGTGTGTGTATGTGTATGTGTGTGTTTATGTATGTGTGGTACTAGGAAACTCAGAGGCATTCTACTTCTGAACTACACTCAATCCTATTTTATTTTGAAGCAGTCTCACTAAGACACTGAGTGTTGGCCCTGAATCTGTGATCTTCCTGTCTCAGCCTCCCAAATACTGAGATTGCAGGCTTGCACCACTACACTGGCAGAAGTAAGAGCATTTTAAAATAAAAGCAAATATATGACAAAAATCAAACACAAGGCATATACATATACCTGATGCCTTGGACTGGGGCCCTCCCTAATGTGTTATACACAACAAATCTGGATGAGACTGGTTACAACCTATGATTCCCAGCAGATATTAATCAGGGAAGGCTCAGAATACCAAGAATAAGAAAAGTGACGTGACAAGAATTGGTAGTTACTCTTTTTTTTGGTGGTGGTGGTACTGCAGATGGCATTCTACCTCTGAGCTATACTCCCAGACCTTTTTTATTTTTTTGAAACAAAGTTTTGCTAGGTTGCTGAGAGTCTAAGTTGATGAGGCTTGTCTCAAACCTGCAATCCTCCTGTATCAGCCTTCCAGTTATAGGCATGTAACACCACGCTCAGCTGGTAGTTATTCTTTTGATACATCTTTGTATGTAGTTTGTCATTAAGGATCAAGTGAGTTTTGAGAATTGAAAGGAAAAAAAACTTAAGCTCTCATCAAATTTCAGTTAACTATCTGATATATCTAAGTTATCAAGCAATTTCATTTACAGTTTACCTTGATATGAAAATGTCTGTATAACTTTCCTAATCAAGTAAAACAAAGAGGAGGATTAGGGAACTTTGCCTGGAATAAGGAACTTTTATTTCCAGTACAGCAACTGATATATAAAATTTTAAAAAGCTAAATTAGGTGTTTCATGTTTCCCCTCATGTAAAGAAGACATGTCAGCTAGGAATGATGGCACATGCCTGTAATCCCAGTACTTGGGATGCTGAGACAGGAGGATCGCAGGTTGGAGACCAGCCTCATCAACTTAGTGAGGCTCTCAGCAATTTAGTGAGATCCTATTAAAAAAAAAAAAAAATACAGCACCTGAATTCTATCCCAAGTACCCCTTTCCCCCTACACACAAAAAGACATGTAAGCATGTAAGGTAGGCCTGGTGGCGCATACAAGAGGATTGTAGGTTTAAGGCCAGACTGGGCAACTTAGCGAGATCCTGTTTAAAAAAAATAAAGCCTGGCGTGGTGGCCCACGCTTGTAATCCCAGTACTTGGGAGGCTGATATGGGAGGATCCAGGTTGGCGGCCAGCCTCAGCTACTTAGTGAGGCTCTCTGCAACTTAGGGGTGTAGCTCAGAGGTAGAATGCCCCTGGGTTCAATCCCAGCACGGAAAAAAAAATAAATAAATAAATAAAATTTTTTTTAAAAATTGGGCTTAGGGTGTAGCTCAGGGGTAAAGTGTCCTTGGGCTCGATTCCAAGGACAAAAAAAAAAAAAAAAAAGAAAGAAAAAAAGCATATATTTATTCAGAGAATAGAACAAAAACGTGATGAGAGTTAAAGCTCTACAATTTCTGCTATGACTTTTCATGTTTCATATGGTGACGAGTATCATGGGTGCTCAAGTAGTAAAACAACCTAATAACCTTCTGATACATGTTGGTGTGAATACAATTTTGCACAACCCCTAAGGAAGGCAACATGGCAATATTTAACAAAACTACCCAGATCGCCTGACCCTGTAATTATGCTTTTGGGGAATTTACCTTCATATATACTTGCATACCTACAAAAGGATGCATATTCAGTTATGTGCAGTAACACTGTTCGTAAGAATAAAATACTAGAAATGCCTCAAATTTCCATCTACAAGACACTGATTAAGTATGTCTGTAAATGGAGTACTATTGTTAGGGAAAAAATGGGAGAAGACAGAAAGGGAAGGAGGAAAACTTTCTATTTACAGGGAAAAGTCTCCAAGATACAATACTATGGGTGGGGTGTGAAGGGGGGACTTAAGGTAAAAAGCTACAAACTTAAAAGGGGGGGGGTAGGGATAGGGTAGATGAAGAGAGCTGAATAAGGTAGACAGGAGATATATGTCTTTATAAGCTGTTGTTTTATTTGTATCGTATAAACATATGTAAAGAATTAAATTTTAAAATGCAGGTAAGAAAAAAAAAAGGAAACAGAAAACACACCTAAAAATGAAGTTATTTCTCTATTATATTGTGCAAATAAGGCAGCCTATGAGGAACATCATAATATAAAAAGCTATTAAGTCTTCAAAGGGATAGTAATTGACTATTCAGAGCTTTAGAGACATAGTCATATCACCTATGTGACATGTTTGTAGAAAAATGTCATTACCTTTATCATTTCTTCTTCTCCTGCTGTTTTACTTTTTGCTTCTATATCACCTGCTTCGTTACATCTAATAAAGCAACTATTTGAGGCCAGTAAAGCCATTTTCCCCTAAATAAGGCAAAAAATAACTAAATAAATAAAAAAGCTATGAAAATACACACAGAAAGAAATCCTGAGTCTTTAGACTCCCTGATTCTAAAATCAACAAAAAGAAGTTAGAGAAAACCTGGAAAATACAAAGCCATATAGAAAAGAAACCCCACATATTCTATAATCTTATTATTCAAAAGATTATAATAAACATTTAATTGATTAAATTCCCTTAACAAATTTAAGGCTGAGACTGAATTATAGTTTGGTTGACTCTTCTGGAAAACTTCAAATACCATCAGACACAATATTCTGAAACAGAGTAATTATGAACTGCATTAATAACCTTATATCCAGTCACAAAAGTGCTATGATACAGATTTCATATTCAGGGCGGCAGCTGTATTGTGGTCACCTGGATGGCTCTTGGTGAGCAATGGGCTATGGCTACAAGGGGACTGAAGCCTGTGATGCAGATCATTAAGCCACAGTGCTGAGGACTGAATTCAGGACCTCCTGCATGCCATGCAAATGTTCTACCACTGAGCCCCTGTTGGTATTAATTTTATTATAAAATTATAAATATCTCATTATAATTAATGGCATAATCTACAAGGGGTTGCAATCATTAGTACAATTTAGTGGTTATTGACCAGTATTAGGGAGAGGGTCAGACAGGAAAAGATTGTAAAAGAGAATAGAAAATATCAGCAGGCATAACAAGTAAGTACAACTCTTACTTCAGTTATATGTGTGGGTGTTCTAGGATGCAATATAAAAAATGCATTTCTCAGTGAACTGGGATCAAATTAGTTTGAAAGTCACTGACTTAAGATTTTACTGTGGAGGGTAAAAGAATGAGTCTAATAATTAGTTCTTTTTGGGAGCTGTTTGGCTAACTTAGGATCCTGAAAAACATGGTTGGGTCCTATTTTGAATTTGTGATTGTGTATAATCACAGGCACTACTCAACTACGGAACCTCTCCCCTTGGTTATTCAACATATGCTCACTGGTCCTTACTGTTCTTAGTATAATACCAATTCTTTGGAGCCTGTTTAGCTTTTGTATATTTTTGTCCAGTCTTTACTATAATAGAAAAAGGACTTATGTATTCTATATTGACAAGTACTGAAGACATTCATATATTACAACTGCCTACTTAATAAAATCAATAAAAATTAGCTTATTATCTTAATCTTCTTTTGTTGTTTTCTATTTATTTTTTTGTGATGCTGTGGATCAAACTGAGGGCTTTGTGCATGCTAGGCAAGAGCTGAGCTATATCCCCAGCCCTTCATCAATTTGTATTAAAACTATCTTTTTGTATACCGTTTGCTTTTCCTTTTGAACCTCATTATGAACTTATTTACTGCACAGATTGTCACAACTTGGCCTCGGCTTGCTCCACTGTCCACTTACCATACTCCTGTTTTTGAAAATATCCATGATTTCTAGTAGGAAGAAACTCCAGAACTATCTTGGATTCCTACTCTAAGACTTAAAATTGGTCATTAAAAAAGGCAAATATCTAGGGCCCAAGGCTATATAAAAACCACGGTGGACTGCTCTTTTTGTTGCATTTTTTTTTTTTTTTTGGTCTTTTCCAATTTAATGTAATTATATTGTTTTTTTTTTTTTTTTTTTTTAAAGAAAACATGCTTTCATTGACAATTTCTCTTATACCGATGGGAAGCTTTTATAAATAATAATGACACTTACATCTTGAAAGACTGGTTCCCATTGTTCTCTTGGTCCAATTGCATCTGAACGGCCAACAACAAGCCCATCAGAATTTATACCAAGATATTTTCCATAGCCAGACTTCAGGGCAATTCTTTGGAGTAATTAAATGGATAAATGTTAAAAATTGAAAGAACATTAAATATGGAACATAAAAGTAAAATGTATGTGCATGAGCACAAGCACGTACACATGTACACGTGTACACACACACACACACACACACACACACACACACACACACACTCACACACACAAATTCAGACTAGACATATTCCCAGTATTCAAAATCTGCATGTGACAAGTTGCTACCATAATGGACATTGCAGTTCCACATATACAACTTTATATTTTGCTTCTGAATATAAGCATTATATAATATCTTAAATTCAGCAAACATTTTCTAAATGCATTATTCTTCAAATATGCTATTTTTGATAGATCTATATTATAGATGTAATAAAAATTTTCTTCCATTACACAAAGTCCTAATTCATTCATTCATTCATTCCTTCCTTCCTCCCTCCCTCTTTCCCTCTATGCCCCTTTTCCCTTTCTCTTTCTTTCTTGGAATAGTACCCAGGGGAAATTTATCTCTGAGTTATACCCCTAGTCCTTTTTAAAACATTTCTGTTTTGAAATAGGTTGTTGCTACGTTCCTGAGGCTGTCCTTGAACCTGCAATCCTCCTGGCACAGCCTCCCAAACACTGGAATTACAAGTGTGTACCACCGTGCCTGGCTATAATATCTTTTCTGTATGTAAAATTGCTTATTTATCTTTAGAAGAGATTCCTAGAAAAGGAAGTTTTTAGATTGAAGGGTATCAACTTTAGTAGCTGTCATGTTCTTTCTAGAAAATATTGTTATCAACTTATATTCTCACTTCAAATTAGGACAGAAGTATTTTTATCATGTTTTTTGAAAATGCCCTTTAAAAATATGATATGGGAAAAATAGTATACTATTAGTTTGCATATTATTAGTGAGAATGATGTCTGCATTTGTTATTATTTGGTTATGTGCATATCCATTTTTCTATTGGAGTCTTAATCATCTGCCATCTATTAAGGTCATTAAGTGTTATGTATCCTATACATACATACAAAGAGTATGAACTCAGTGCCTATTAAGGTTCCTGCACATATTTTCTTCCTTTGTCTATTGTTTATAATATTTTGTTTTTATAAAGTTTGTATCTGCAGATTTTTTTCTTTGCTTTATTCTTGTTTTTCACCAATTTATCAGACATTCAAAAAAAAGTATAAAATAGCCAAACTATGGAAGCATCCAAGATGTCCAACCACAGATGAATGGATTACAAAACTATGGGATATGTACACAATGGAATTTTACTCAGCCATAAAGAAGAACAAAATCATGTTATCTGCAGGGAAATGGATGCAACTGGAAAACATTATGTTAAGTGAGATTAGCCAGTCACAAAGAGTGAAGAAACATATGTTCTCCCTAATATGCGGATGCTAGGGAGAAGATGGGGCATAGGAGGGTCTCCAGATGAAAAGGAGAGATCCTCGATAAGCAAAGAAGTTGATTTAATTGTAGTGGATGCATGGGGCAGAGGGACACCCTAAGGCACATGATGTACTTACACAATCATATCAAGGTCACTCACTGAAGTGAACCTGAGGGGGAGAAGGGGGAGGGAACGGGGTGGGAATTGGGGAAGGGGTCAAATGAGAATTGTGTGCAATTATGTTGTTAACAACTTGTACTTAACAAAGATGTATGCTATATTGTACGAATTACTACAATAAAAAATAATTAAAAAAAAGTATAAAGACAAATCTCACTGATTTTTTTTTTACAATTATGACTTACTTTTTTATCGTACCAGTTTCCTATGCCAGACTGGATATATACTCATTTATAGGTTTATGATAATACAATTATCATGTTGATATAAATAATTAGCTGGACAATTTCTGTATCTAGTACTCAAAGCATCATTCTGTAGTTTTTCATTGTGAGAATAAAGAGGTCAGTTTATAAAACAATTGTAAAAACAGTGATTAAAATATTCTTTTGCTCTTATGATTATGTAACATCCTCTACTGGTTTCAAAAATACACCTTTCTTTTATCCTATTTGTCCCTGGACTACTGAGTATGAAACTTATATATCACAGCATCATTGGACCAGGTTTTTATGTTTATTTCTGTCACATGATTTTTCTAATCTGTGATTTGGTTTCTGACACTATTAATCTTCAATTTTTAAACTCATATTTTTCAGCCTGATATTGATAGCAATCAAAATAAATAAATACTTCATATAGTTTAAGCCGCCCTAGTTTGAAAATATGAAATGCTCCACAATTTCAAACTTCTCAACTGTGGACATGATGCTGAATGTGGAAAATTCCACAGCAGATCTCATGAGCAGGTTACAGTCAAATAGCAAGCATGCTAGAAATACTGTATAAAAATCATCTTTAGTCTGTATAAGGCATATATGAAATATAAAGGAATGCTACGCTTACATGTGGGTCCCACCCCCACGATACCTCATTATACACATGTAAATATTCTAAAACCCAGTAAAATCAGAAATCCAAACACTTCTGCTCTTGAGCATTTCAAATAAGAGACAGTTAACCTGTATCTGGAGATTTAATTCTCTCAAAACAGTTATTACAAATCTAACTTAGTACTTAAATAGTCACTGGGTATACAAGTAACAGTATATCGAGTGGCACAAAAATCTACTTTTCAAAAAATAATTTCTTAAATAAAAATTACTCTTTGAGCTTAAGTTACCTAAATAGTGAAGATTTTTAATGAATAAAAATAAATTTGAAAGAAGTTAATTATGGTTCAATTCAAGCTTACCTGGAATCAGACAATTTGACAGCAGTGAACTGCTCTGGAGGACTAGGACCCTCATCAACTATAGGGGAAAAAGTGACAATATTCAAAATTTGTTATAAATTACATGTAAAGATATTCTTTAAATTTAAAAAATCTAAGCTGGGTGTGGTGATGCACGCTTGTAAACCCAGTACTTGGGAGGCTGAGACAGGAGGATCGCAGGTTCAAAGCCAGCCTCAGCAACTTAAGTGAGGCCCTCCATGACTTAGTGAGACCCTGTTTCCAAATAAAATATAAAAAATAGGTCTGGGGGTACAGCCTGGAGGTAGAATGCCCCTGGGTTCCATCCCCAGTAACACACACACACACACACACACACACACAAAGTAGCTTTTTTATCTTCCTAAAATTATTTCTGAGAAAAGATGTTTGGATAAAATTATAATAATATAGTATCCATTGTATCAAGATCTATTTTATCTTCTTATCACTACAAGGCTAATTTTATATATTTACTAAGGTGGGTTGTCAAGATCCTTAGTCACTTCCAACATATTTTCTCTTTGTGGTTTTTTTTTTTTTTTTTTTTTTTTTTGTGGTACTAGGGATTAAACTCAGGGGCGTTCTACCTCCAAGCTACATCCCCAGACCTATTTTTTATTCTTTATTTCGAAACCGGGTTTCACTAAGTTGTGGAGTGCCTCACTAGGTAGCTGAGGCTGGCCGCGAACCCGGATCCTCCGGTCTCAGCCTCCCAAATGCTGGGATTACAAGCGTGTGCCACCACGCCCGGCTTTTCTCTTTGTGTTTTAAAATACAGTATATAGTACATAAATAACTTGAAACACTAAATGGTTTCATTTATTTAGGGGATGACTATTCTGATCATTGCTTTTTATCTTCGAATTACTACATTCTTCATTAGTGCTTCCCCCGAGGGCTAAAGAGAATGAGAAAACTTCCAATTGTTAATTACATCCAATATGCTTTTGGTAAAAGTTCTGAAGCAAACAAATTCAAACTTCTGACTTACTAAGGTTTACTTTTTTCTTTCCACTTAGTATTTCAATTATTTATGTTGCTTTTTTATTTCTATAGATGTTCTTCTAGCACTATACAGAATGTTGTTTTTTTTTTTTTTTTTTTTTGTAGTACTGGGGATTGAACCCAGGGGAATTCTACCCCCGAGCTATACCCCCAGCCCTATTTTTTTATTCTTTATTTTGAAACTGAGTCTCACTAAGTTGCAGAGTGCCTCACTAGGTAGCTGAGGCTGGCCGCGAACCCGGATCCTCCAGTCTCAGCCTCCCAAATGCTGGGATTACA
>PVLC010005545.1:0-75549 GCA_004027655.1 Graphiurus murinus
GGTACTAGAGATTGAACTCAGGGGCATTCTACCTCCGAGCTATACCCCCAGCCCTATTTTTTATTCTTTATTTTGAGACCGAGTCTCACTAAGTTGCGGAGTGCCTCACTAGGTAGCTGAGGCTGGCCGCGAACCCGGATCCTCCGGTCTCAGCCTCCCGAATGCTGGGATTACAAGCGTGCGCCACCACGCCCGGCTCTTTTTGTGGTTTTTAATGTCATTCCCATTTTTATTCTAGGGCTGATATCTTTTCATATTTAATTTTATTTCTGTATTTGTCATAGGTGTGAAGTTCTAAAGGCAGATATTGTACTAAAAAAAGTTTTTATAACCCTCACCATGGGGGTCATGTGAATTCATATTCTGAAATTATAATTTATTGTTACACTTTAATGTATGAGGATATCAGATTTTTCTAGTCCTTTTCAATCTATGCCTTCATTTCTTGTCTTTCTGCATTAGAAAATATGTCAGATTCTTTTAATGCCAGGTGTTTTGTTTTGTTTTTCTGGCATGTGTGTGCATGTGTGTTTGTTTGTTTGTAGTCAGAGTTTGAACCCAGCTACATTCTATGTCCATGATAGATAGATATACCCCCAGCCCTTTTTAAGTTTTTTTTTTTTTTTTTTTTAAACAGGGTCTCACTTGTTGCTGAGAGATTCACTAACTTGCTGAGGCTAAACCTCCTTGGTTCCTCCTGTCTCAGCCTCCCAGGTTCTTGGATTATAGGTGTTACTACTACATCATGCTTAAACCAGGTTTTTATAAATCTTAGAATCCCATAGCAGAAAGAGAGAGTTATAACAGGTAAACTCTGGAAATTGAAGCCCAATTAGGCATGTTGACATACCAAGGGCACAATTGATTCCAGTATATTTTAAATTGTTTATCAATTCATTGTAGAATTTTCTATACTTCAGCATGCACACGTAGTAGGCTTTAAATAAACTGTGCAATCAGTAATAGTACTCTGTTCTATCTGTACTACTGAAAGCCAGAATGATATTGAAGTGTGGTTACTTGGATTTTCACATGAAAAACTTGACCTTTATATTTTAGTAAAACATTCATGGCTCACAGAATTTAGCCTTCGGAGTAACCTCATCTGTGATCTACAACATGATCATCTCACAGTTCTATTATCTGTATTAGGGCACTACATTCAAAGATGACCTTTTACTATTTTAATGGTTCTTATACTAATTGAAATTAATCATCCAGGACATACACCTGGTAATTGATAACTTATTTATTTATTTTTATAATCTGTGATATAGTAACTCTAATAATGTTAGATCAAAGTAAGTTTTTATTTTGTATACGTATGACAATTCATTTGAATGTAGCTTTATTATCTGAGCATCTCAATATAAGACGTTTCATATTTAAAATTCATGATCCAAAGCAGTATTAAACACCTTTGTCTTTATACCTTATGTTCCAGGAATATTGCTAGGACTACATCGTTAATCCTCTGGAATGCTATGGGAGTTCACAGAAATAATTTTAAAATTATTAATAAATAACAAATAGCTTTCTGATAGGTATATGTAGTTACTTTATAAAGCAAATGTTTTTGGCACTGAAGTTTTTATATTCTGGCATGTTGAACTAAACATTCTTATGAAGATAATAGAAATGTAGTTAGAGGAGTTTGTTAGGTTGGGAAATCCTCCACATTTATAAGTGTTCCCAGCTTCTCTATTCACATATACTCATTCCTTAAAACAACATCTTAGTCTTGTCATGATGGACCTATATGATAATACATCTGCTCTGTACTTTGCTTGAATAAATAGCTTATGTTTTCATTAAAAAAGAAATATGGATAAAGGAGAGAAAGAGAAGAAAGATGAGAGAGAGATGCAAATTTAATCCCTTGATTTTCCCTTATCATAGTAGCTTCTTTTATATTGTTAAAGTAGTTTTGTGCATGTACAGTCATCTAAATGGGGAAAATTCACTACAATCTTATTATGTATTTACTTTCAGAAACAGGACTGTGGTTTACATGCAAATTCTAGCTTAAGATTAATGTCTTACATATAAGGAAAACTGGATTTATGTGGGATAACATTTATAAGAATTGTTATATAATTCCTCTTCATTCATGCCAGGAATATTTATTGATAGACCTTGTGCCAAGAACTGTTCCAATTAGTTAACAAGATGTACTAATTTCTTATTCTCAAAGTGTTTATATCCTAGTAGAGAGACAGAAAATTTTAAAAAAGCACACACATCATAAAATTTCAGTTATGATTGTGCTATCAAACTTACTAAAATGGATAAGGAAAGAGAAGGAAGGATATTGGTGATGATAAGACCAAGAAATTCTACAAAGCACCATTTGAGCACAGACCTAAAATATTTGACAGAAGGTGACATTATATATCTCTAAGAGGAACATTCCACACAATGATACAACAAGCTCAGAGAGTGCGAATGAGATGTAAGTTTCTGTTTGAAGAACAGTGATCAAGGTCAGTATAGCTAATGCATAAAAAGCTTAAGGATGTTTCAGTAGAGGTGAACAGACACAATATTAGACAGGGCTTGTAGCTTATGTTAAAAAGCTTGAATGTTATTCTGACTATGGTGAGAAACATTTTGTTAAAGAAGTATAGGAGTACCATCATGACATTGGTTTCTCTTGTAAATGACCACTCTTTCAAAAAGTAACCTCTGTGTAAAGGAAAGGTTACCAGGACAAGAGTGGAAAATGGAGACTATTAGGAGATCTAAACTTGGCTTAAACTACAGTGTTAAAACAGAAATACTGAAAAGTAAATTGAGCCTAATCTGAAGTCTGCTTGCTAATGGTCAGGATTTTGTACTTGAGGGGGAGAAAGGAATCAATGGGGAACTGAAGATTTTCAAGCCAAAAAATTATATGTACGGTAGTCACACTGAAGGAGATAAAGACAGAAGTGTGATAGGAAGTATAAGAGAGTAATAATAAATGCTTCACTAAAAATAATTTAAAAATGTCTTGCATTTCTTATGTTAAAATCTTTATAAATACTACAAATATAATAATATTTCATATTGCAGTAAAGTTATAATAATATTTGGGAATGGCTCTTAAATTTCCATGTGGATAGACTGGTAGATATAACAAGAAAGAAAACAGTACCAGCTTACATTAAGTGAATGCCATAATAGCAATAGAAAAAAATACTGAGTAAGCAATAGGAATTTAGAGATGAAAAGACATCACATGAGATTTACAAGAGCAAGTTTTATAGAGGAGCTTGCATTTAAAGAGTCATATACTACTGATGGGATTTTAATCTGCTGGTTTATACAGGGTGGGCATTCAGGGAAAAGTAATTGTGTCAACAAAAAGGATTGTAAGAAAAGCAAAGGTAGTAGCAAGTCAAGTTTGATTGAAACAGAAGCTAAAACTAGAGAGATATGCTGAAGTTGTAATAAAAAACATAAAATATTCATTGAAGTTAGTAAGTATATATTAAAATAATGGCTTTGAAAATAATCAGCAGCATGAGAATATAATATTGCATGAACATATGTTTCAATAATTTTATAAATTATAATATTATAATATAAAACATAATAATTTTACAAATTATATCTGTATCATGATTTCAACTATACAAACTTATAAAATATAAGGGCACTGTTTTTTAAGTTGTGTTAGGGTAATATTAAGTGCTTATTTTCAACTTTTCTAATTTATGCATATTTGTATCATCAACATGAGATAATATGCTATAAAATGATTAAAAAAATGGAGTTGAGAAAGAAAATCAAGAAACGGGGTGGTAATTTGGGAAGGGTAAAATGAGTGCTGTGTGCATGTATGCCTCTACCAGATTGTACCTCATTAAGATGTATTATTACAATGCACCAGTAAAAAAAATATTTAAGAAGACAAATGACTAAGCAATACTTTCTTTAATGTATGTACTGAATGCCTACAAATATCAGAAATTGTACTAGATACTAGTAAAACTAAAATGAATTATATAGCATCTATTATGAAATGAATTAGTGTCCAACAAGGAAGACAAACAGGTAAGCCAAGCTGTATTTTCCCCTATGATCAGAGCTGGATTTGCAGGAAGCACAGATTGCTTTCAAAGCACCTAGTAATGGTCAGAAAACTAGATGAGGGAGTAAGCATCATATCCCAAGAGCTGATATGCCTGAGAATTACCTGAGTATTTTTTTTTAATGGTCATTTTGATTCAGAATGTGGAGATGTGTCCTCTACATTTTTATTAAGCTGTCAATGAGGCTGGTTCTCCCATGTGTGTAACATACTGGAGTAGCTCTAGAGTAAAAGAATCAGTGAGGAGGGTATAACACTTTAAATGAAATTGGAAATAGCCAAATAAAAAAAAGGGGATGAATTAGGTTATCTACTCTCCTCATTTCAGAATTTACAGTTGTATTTAAGGTATAAAGGATAGCATCTATCTTCTGTAATACAAACATTAAGAGAATGTCAAAAAATATGTAACTGAGACATTTAGGAGGCCCTCAACTTATAGTCAATATAATTTAGATATAGTCGGTAATATAAGGATTGGCAAGCAATTTTAATTGGGTAGATGTCAATCTGACTAATTTTGCATATTCAAAGTGCTTTGTGAAAAGAAAAAAAATATCCTTTGGAAAAGTACTAAGTCTTATCAATTGCTAGAATATGGGACAATTTTAAAAAAGAGTAATGCTTCAACCCTACTTTAACTCAATTAAATTCTATTATTGGCCCAAACATCAGTATGCTTTAAATAATTAATTTTAATTGATATATGACAACATAAAAATTACATAAACTTACAGTGTATCATGTGATATTTTAATACATGTCAAATATTAATGTCTAAATCAGGTTAAATATATCTACTTCTCCAAACATTTATCATTTTCCTTGTAGTAAAAACTTTTAAAATATTTTGTTGTAGCTTTTTGAGATTTATACTAAATTATTGTTTTCTGTAGACATTATGGTATACAATAACACCCCAAGTCTTATAAATCCCATCTATATAATTTGGTATCCATCCATCACCTTTTTCCATTTCTCCCTTGCCCATATTCACCTTGTCTCTGGTAGCCACCATTCCCATCTAATTTTTAAGAACCACCATTCCCATCAAATTTTTAAGATCGTGCATATGAGTGAGATCATTCAGTCCTTGTCTTCTGTGCCTGTTTTACTTTGCTCAACATAAGAATCTCCAGTTCATTTCTATGTTGTCACAAATGATAGGAAGATTTCAATCCTTTTATAGCTGAATACTATTCCACTGTGTGTATATACCACACTTTCTTTATCCATTCATCAGTTGATGAACACTTAGGTTGTTTCCATTTCTTGGTTTTTGTGGAACATGGCCAATAAACATGGGAGTGCAGATGTCTCTTCAACGGAGAAAGACTGGTATCATGTTCTTTGTATACATACATCGTAGTAAAATTGCTGGATCATATGGTAGTTCTATATTTAATTTTCTGAAGAACATCCATATTGTTTTCCATTATGGCTATACTAATTTTATTCCCACCATCAATGTGCAAGCATTCCCTTTTCTCCACATCTCTGTCAGCACTTGTTATCGTCTGTCTTTTTGACAAAAGCCATTCTTACCAGAGTGAGGTTATATCTCATTGTGGTTTGTATTTGCATTTCCCTGGTGATTAGTGATTATTGAAAATTTGCAAAGAAATGGGTTAAACCTGAGAGAAAGGTTTTATTGAAGATGATTGCAAAAAGGAAGATACAAAGAAAAGACAGGAGAGTTTCTGAACACTTGAGTGAGGAAGTATAAAAACACTGAAGACATTACTGGAGAAGATTGACAATATATTAGGATATCTGTGTTTGTTGATTGCTGCTTATCACATGAAGGCTTTTATTCTCCTGCACTGATGGGCAGATAAGGATATTTTATGGTAGTTATATTTCAAAAGGATGACCCTCAGATCTCTGAGAGAGATTGTCCTAGGTTGTAAAATAATTATATTAAACGGTCAGAGAAGTAATGTACAATTGTAAATTATCTAATATAAATTTTCAAAAAAAGAGATTCCAATGGCCTGTAAGGTAGAAAGATTTTTTCTCATTCATCACAAGGTTCGCCTGAGAATTTGAGAAATGACAGATTAAAAGAGAAAAGGATACACATTTATTTAATGCAAGTTTTGCCTATCAGAGGGACTGAAAATTTGGAATGGAAGAAACAGGGAAAACTTTTTTTTTTTTTTTTTTTTTTTTTTTTTTTTATGGACAGCAATAACAGGAGAACATAAGGGAAGAATCTAAAGAAAATACACTGGGGCAACTTAGAAAATCTGTTCACATTCTTCTTAGCCCTTGAGTCTAAGGCTGGACCTCTGGAATGTTGGTTTATGACCGTTTTTAGGGGAAGAAGGTTAGAGTGTTCTTCTCAGGCCTGTTTCATGAGTGAAAGGCTGGAGATCAGACAGTGGCTGTCCTGCATTCTGCAGTTTTTTTCAATTTCCTTAAATATTCAAAATACAAAAGGGCAATATTTTGAGATATCATATTCTGATTCCCAGCAAGGCCATAGTCAGGTTAAAGCCCATCTAAAGTTTACTTGACCTGAAGAGAACATTAAGGTGATACTGGTCATCCCTCACACATTAGAGTTAGTCATCCAGCCTGATCCATTCTCACTATCATCACATTTCTTGAAATTTGGCTTCTTGTAGGCATATGATGAGAGGGAAAACACTGTCCGGTCAACTGGACCATCCAAGGCTTTGATGCCACTTGCCAATATTATTTTCTTAAAGACAATGATTATTTCAAATTCCAAAAAAATGATCTAATCATCCAACATTTTAAAGTTCATAGGTTGACCAAGATCTAGAACTTTATTAATATTTTAGCCTTTCAGGATGTGAAATTTTCATTTATATCCTCTCTAATATGAGAGAATATATAAATTATTAAAGCATAAGTTACAAATAGGCACATCATAAACTAGTACGAGTTGTATTAACTTACCCACAACATTAGACAACTTGTATATATGCATAATAGGAGAGAGATGGAGTTCGAGAATTCCACACTTGTTTTGTTTTATCCCTTTCTACAAACTTTATTTTAGTCAACATATTTTAAAAATTGAACAGTGGTATTATTATCACCTTTAATAAATGATAAAATTGGACAAAATAAAAATAAAACTTGTCCAAATCATTCGATCTAAGTTAAAGTCATTCACTAAGAGCCTATTATTATACATTGTTTGCTAATTTTGTTTTAAGGTTTATTCTATTTTTAAATGTGCTTCTTCCTTAGGGAATTTTAAAAGAATTTCTAACCTCAAAAACTAAGGATACATGTGTCTCCAGTCTACGTTTGAAACGTTTTTGCTTCAATATTAGTATTAACTTGTTCCCAAGTCACAGTCCCTCTTTATTGTTACTTTGCATTATAATTTTGTTACTGCTGATTATAGATCCACATTTCTGTACTTGCTTTTCCCTATTAGTTCATTTTTGTTGTTTTTAGAATTATTATCACTTTTTGTTACTTCATTTTGAACCTGGATTTCCACATGTGATGCAGCTGTCAGATGCAGGTAACTACATTTGTCTCTCCTGAATGCAAAGTAAAGGAAAGGTGACTACCTGTAATCATCTGTCACACCCAGAATAATGAATTTTGGTTCTCATTCAAATCTCTTATTCTGAAGGATTCAGCATGAAATTTTCCTATCTTCACCCTCATTATGAACAAATCACCAATGTAGTTTTACTTTCAAAATGACTTGGGCAACTGGCTTCATTTTCCTCTTGCAATTCTCATTTTCCCATTTTAAAAGAGGAATTTGATTGGACTGGGGAAAGATGCATTGCAAGAGCTGACAGGAACTTTTTGGTTTATTTTCCCCCTTGCTTCCTGAATATCTGGACTTCTTAAGCTCTTGGAAAGAAAAATGGTTCAAGTATTGGAATTGAATTCATTTAAACAAACTTGCTATAATGGCTTCACCTTCTGGTTTTTGGTCTGAAGTGGGTATTAGGAACAAGGGACTCTATTTACTATTTCTCTAAGAATAAGTTCTTGTTCCTGCTGACATTAGGATAGAATACAGTGGTTACACTTCAAGAGAATTATGTTCCCAGTTGCAAAGCCTTGGGGTAACCAATGAACATTTAGAGATTTTTGTTGGTGTTGGTGTTGGTGTGATAGTGAATGGGATGAATTCATAAGAAAACTGCTGCTATCATAACATAGAAGAACTAAGGACAACATGAAGAGATAAAAATACATTTTAGAGATAAAGCAAATGAATCAAGATGTCTAGAAATTCATATGACAATATTTATTTACAAGTTTAAATGTGCTATCATTTTTACTTCACAGTTACATGACTGCCCTGCCCTCAGCCAGATGGGCCATTTGAAATTTCTATGAGCGAGGATGAGTTGGTTAAACTATTCTTATTCTTACCCAAACATTTAACCCATATGAAATTGCAAGTAGACATTGCTGGCTTGGGCTCCTGTCACTGGGGTTGATGTTAGCAGCAAGTCATATGAAGTTAAAAGACAAAGAAAGCTGTGAATAAATGAGTGGTCCCTTGGAATTCAAATGAGAAGCCCACCTTCTGTGTTAAAAATCAATAGTTAAGCCAACAGAGAGCAAAAAGAAGTAAAATCCAGAATATCCAGTGCAACTGCTTTGTAAGTTAACTATAAGTTATCAAAGCACCATTTAGGCACCCACTGAGAGTAAAGCAAGACTCCTATAAGCAGATCACATGCAGTCATTTTGTTTGGCTTATTCACAAATCATGAGTTTTTATTTTTTGTTTTAGTCTTTATTTTAGCACAATTATATAAACTATAAATTTTAGATGTTAAATAGATGTGCCTTTTTTCAGGATTAAATAGAATGTGGGTAGACCTTTGAAATAAGATGTAACCAAGATTTAAGTGCCAGCTTGTTTTAATTTTATTTGGTATCATATTATATGTATTAAAAACATTAAAGAGTGTGTCAGATAGAAGACATTCCTATTATATGTGTCAGAGAAACCCAAGAGATGTGAGAAAGGAGGGATTTAATTCACATACACACAGATATATACATATAGTATATATATATATATATATATATATATATACACACACATATATACATATATGTGTATACACACACACACACACACACACACACACACACACACACACACACACATATATATATATATATATATATATATATATATATATATATATATATGAGAATAGGAGAAGAGAGAGAGAAAGGAGAGGGACAGGGGGCTGGGAAAATGGTAATAGGATCCAGGGACATTCTACCTCTGAGCTACACTTCAGCCCCTTTTTTTTTTTTTGCGGTACTGGGGATTGAACTCAGGGGCACTTTACCTCCGAGCTACACCCCCAGCCCTATTTTTTATTCTTTATTTTAAAACCAAGTCTCACTAAGTTGCGGAGTGCCTCACTAGGTAGCTGAGTCTGGTCTCGAACCCGGATCCTCCGGTCTCAGCCTCCCGAATGCTGGGATTACCTTTTTTTTTTTTTTTAATTTTGAAACAGTCTAGCTAAGTTGCTGAGACTGGCTTCAAACCTGCAATTCTCCTGTCTCAGTCTAAGTACTTAGATTATGTGTGTGTGCCACCATGCATAGTTAGGGGGTTCTTTTTCAAGAGCAGTCTTGCTAGTGTATAGAAACATAGTAGAAGGAAGTTCTAGTCTGAGAGTGATGGGGTTCATGGGCACCACCATCTGTGGAATAAATGGAAACTCCTTGATCTGAATCAGAATGTATGCCACATCTTGCTCTCATAAATAATAGACATACCTGTGTTTAAATATGAATATGTTAATTTCATTTCTAAATTGTTAGTGATCTCTGAATAGATACATAAAACTCAAAAGATTTACAGCCAAGGCTACTACTATGTTTGCATAATATCAATATAACAGGGTTGTTAGTGAAATAAACTAAAATGATTTGCTAACTTCTTGCAATTGTTTTCCTTACAGTCAACAGTTCTGGAAGGAGAAAGAGAGGGATAAATCTTAATTTCAAACTGGAAATTGCTGGAGGAAGCAAAAAACTCCATGACCTTGAGCCAGTAGGGATTTGAATCAGAGACAGAGCTAAGAGGATCATAGTGGCCACATGAACTGCTTCAGGGAAGAGCAAAGGGCTGCAATTGCCAGAGGGCAAGACAGCTGGTAACTGGGAGAACACAGTAGGAAAGCCACATGGATAATCAAAGGAGAGCCATGTGTGTAATCCTTGGCTTCAAGGAATCTGAATGCTGCTAAAGGCTCTCAGGAGTGGCTGTACATGTACCAGGCTTGCCTTTGTGTGTGAGAGATACTGTGCATGACACATATGTAGAAAAATAGATTTTGATTTCTGTCATTTTACTTTTCTTTCCTGCCACACCCTAAATTAACAAATAAACAACTAAACAAATACCTAGACTTTCCACAAATAGAAGACATTCTCACAAAAAAGCCAGCATGTGTAGACATTTTCATAAGCCATCAAACAGAGCGAAATAGCTTTGGCAAGAAATAAAATTCCTTGAAAACTCAATAAAGAAATATATTTGGATATTCCTTAAATTGGATCTAATATGTTACTCAGAGTTAAAGTGAGGGGAATTGGAAGGGATTTTGAAGGATTAGAGAATCATTGAGGCAAAAAGACAAAATTCAATTAGAAAAACAATAACATAAGCCTTAATATGGATTGTGTAACAATTATGCGTCAGGTTATGTTCTAAGTTCTTTTAACAACTGACTTTTTAATTCTTCTAATTAATGAATTCCTACAGATGAGAAACCTGGGCCATGGAGAGGTCAGGTAATGTGCCCAAGTTCATACTAATGGCAGTACTGATTCCAGAGGTCGGTTTCTTAACCAATGTGCCATATAGGACATGGCTCTAAATTTTATATATAGAAGAAAATAATGCTGGTCAAACACTAAAACCACTGCAAATATTGTCCAAACTCCCAAGTGCTTAAGCATAAATGAAGTAGAATAAATGTGATATCACTATAATCATTTTGCTGATTAGGGAGATATATTTGGTGATAACAAATTGTACACAAAAAGGTCTTGTATTTTTTCTAATGACAGTTGCTACAGGGAAGGAGGAAGTGGGAATGTGAATTCCTACATAGCCTCTAGAAAGAGAGAAAAATGATTAGCAATGAAGACATTGATGGACAAGGAGAGCAATTGTGTGCTCCAAATTTCCAAAGTCCCTCTGTGGCTCAAGTTCTAATTTTTCACCCTGAAATGTTCATAAGATTGCTTGGTATGCATGTGGGTTTTCACCTATTTGTAGTACCTTTCAACTTTACTTGAGAAACAAAATAAAATGTTGTGTTCAGTCCTGCTTCTGCCTATAGTTTGCTGAATATTCAAAATATTTAATTATATAGGCCTTAGATTCATGTATATAACTTCCTATTTTACTTGTGCCATAGAACTGTTTTGGTTAGCAGATAAAATAATATGTCTAAGTATTCTGGAATTAAAATAGTCTTTTCAGGATGATGAGGACAGCAAAAGAAACGTTTGCTTATATCTTGCTTCATTCTATTCCTATGCAGGAACAGAAAACTTGGGACACAACCCTTATAGCTCATGTCCATTCTTTGTTTCTTGGAGGAAGGGATGGGGAGAGGTTAATGAATGGGTTTTAAGCCACAGATACTAGGAGTAAAAAATTCTGGTGTGCTATTACATGGTAGGATGAATGTAGATAATGGAAAACGAAAAAATTCATCAGAAATATGATAAATGTTTGTAGAAACAGATATGATTAACTGGATTTAAACTTTACACATTGCAGACATGCATAAAACATCGCATGGGACCTCATAAATATGTAAATTTTATGTTTTATACATCAATTATAAATAATTATATATTTTAAAATATTATGCAGTAAAAAGGTCTAAAGGGAATAAATGAAGACCTACAACCAAGTACACCTGGGAGAGAATAGGGGTATTCAGGTGTGTAGTTTGCGACATCCTACTATAAAGCAATAATTTTTTGTTAAAACTTTGAAAAATCTTTCTAAGCTATAAATTATTACACATATCAATTAAAAAATAAATGGCATTCACATTTTAAAAAGCAATTATGAAATATATTGGTTTTATCCTACTTTTAATTTAAATATTTATTTGTGTATTATACTTTTATGCTTTATATTATAGTATCTTTATTTAATTGTATCTTGTTTCCTGAGTCAGTGTTTTCAGCATTGCTCCTTATAATATATTATAAAGGAACAATGCAAAAAACTATAGGAAAATTTTATGGAGGACCTATGTAAAATTCAAAATTACTTTAATCTTTATAAATAATCAGGATACCCTTGCATTTTTATAGCTTCCCTTCTCATATCTTCTATGGGTTACCTTGTCATAATTGGCATGATTATTTTAATGCTGTATAATTTGTATCTATTCCTAGTATACCTCAATTACTAGTTAAGAGGCTATATTACAAATGTGATCAAGTTAGGTTAAGTGATAAGGCTACACTCACTTTGAGCAAAACTAATTTTGATTTTACAAGCTGCTTCTCATTGAGATAATTATCAGAATTCTTTATATTATAAATGTAGTTTCACAGACTATGATCACTTCTCATAAAAAAAATAAATTGAGGTCTGCTAAACTGAGTACATTTGGGAGGCAGTGCAAACCCATTAGGGAAGAATTTATAGACTTGCACTTAATCCATATGTAAGGTATCCTGTGAAATTATTGCATCATTGAACTCAGCCATCATCACAGGTAGTACATCTGCTTAGCCACCCTAAATAACTTATGTATGTGAAAGCTGAACGTGCCTAACACACTATTCTGTGTTCACCATGGACACCAGGCTTTTCAGGTGATGAAAAGTACTATAATGAGTGGAGCCACTACTCTGCCTGCAGGTGAAACCAAAACATTTGTTTTGAATAGACAATTGTCTACTACCCATGTGGGCATTCATTTCTATACTGTTCTGTTTTGTTACATTCATCACAATTTTACAAGTCCTGATTGAAATGACATATTTCATTATATGGGGTTGTTTTCCTTTTCATATCTTGAATGACTCCACGTGAGTGTGAAATATTCAGAAAATCATGTTAATTCTATTGCAAATTTTGTTGTTTACTGTTTCTGCCCCCAATAATAGGTAGATATGGGTCTTCTTTTATGAACCTTAAAACCCCATGTTTGATTCTGACTCTCTTCTTCCTTAGTCATATTTTCTTGTGTCAGTATCTGGTGGTTTTTGTTCAGTGACATAGTCTTAAAATTAGAAGTCATCAAACAGAGAAGAAGGTAATTTTTCAAATATGCTGAAGATTAAAATTATTATAAAATAATTTTTCAAATTCTAAATATTATTTTCTATTATACTTGAGAGGAAATACTAAATCTACAACATTCCTAAAACATTATTTCCTTTCAGAGGAAATAATTTAAATCCTTAATCCTAGGGAAGATGTTTGATAGGAGGAATAAAAAAAAATAATGTAATTGAATGGCTTATAAATTTGGGAATGGTTTCCTGATGATACTTAAACTAAAGTGGGAACAATATATGTCATATAGTAGTTAGTCAATATGTATTTAATGAATGGGAAGATCATAAAACCTTTCAGTCACATAGCAACAACTATATATATTAGAAAGCATTTTACAAAAGCTATTTTGAAGAAGGCCTTAGAACTTATTTGCATTAAATGATAAACAAGCTTCTAAATTTTCAGCATTTGCTGTAATTGAGTGGAGTGAGTTTGATCAATAAATTATTACTTTTCCCGTACAGACTGTGATTATAATAGCAAAGAGAATATTTTGGAAATACTAAAGTAATAACTTTCTATAATTAAATCTTATTTCTAACTGCCACCTCTTTATTTCAGTGGAACTTTCTGGGCCCCCAGGGCTACAGAGGGCAGATTATTGACCTCAACACAAGGCAAAAACTTGAAAACCAAACTTTGTGGAGAGAGAAGATTTCCTAAATCACTGTAGTTCCCACATAACATTCATGGGCCATGCCTGAAACAAACAAAGAAAAAGCAGATGATCTCATTCAAAGTGAAGGAGAGTACACATTTCTTTCATATAAGTAAATTTAATCAGAGGTTAGAATAAGAAAAGAAAGAGAGATGAAGAAAAGAAAGAAAAAAAAAGGAATTAGCTGTACTTTATGAGTCACCTGTGCTTTCTGTTACCAGGAATGATGAACAAAACATTTTAGATAGGTAAGGTGAGATGTAGCATTCTTTCTTCCTTTTTCAAATTTAAATGTTTTTTCCTTTGTTTTGGGGACTTGTCTTAAGTAAAGAAAGGGCCTTTAGAGATATTCAGCAAGTATGCCAAGCATGAAGCTAGAAGGTATTCCAGGATCCACTGCCCTGTATGAGGAAGAGTCAGCTAGATAGGTACAGCTGCAGCCTCCTTAAAGCATTCCTTTTGGATTTGCATTTAGAGGGACCTCTGAACTTAGTAACTGCAGCTTCAGAAGATATAAAAGTGTCCAGAATTTTTCATGTGCTTGAAAACACACAGAAAAGGTAATCAAAGAGCCTGATACAGTGTTTCTCAGAGTGACAACCCCAGCAGAGAGGGGAAGTGATTAGAGATCTCATTTCTACCAAGAATATTGCATTGTTCCTGAGATCAAGCCCGATCTAGGGTGTCCCAAAAAGCGAGACAACAAATTGGCAACTCTTCTCTGAGTGTTTTTTGGCTTTAAGAAAGTAATTTTAGTTCAATTCTTTTCTACTTCAATCATGTTTATCACCAAATATAATTTGTTTAGTTCTTTAATACCAAAATGGCATACTCTACAGTTGAGATAGAACTTTAGTACACAAACAGAAAGAAGTAACAACCGTGTGAAATAACAGAGAAAAAATCATTCTGATAAAATATGGCAGAGTATGTCTTAGCAAGTACAAAACACATAATATTTTAGGTAAGTATTGTGATCATTATCAATTGAAATATCAATGTAAAATTTTGTTCCTTGTTGGGGAAATTTTATATATTATGAGAAAGTCATTTCTTTTTTCAACAACTGTAAAAATTAATTTTGCCAGACATAAAGGTGCACACCTACAATTCCAGTACTTGAGAGGCTGAGAACAGAGGTAGGCAGGCTCCAGGTCAACCTCAGCAATTTAGGGAGGCCCCCAGCAACTTAGTGAAAGCCTGTTTCAAAACAAAAAATAAAATAAAATAGGGCTGATGTGTAACTTGGAGGTAGAAAACCACTGGGTTCACTCTCCAATACCACAAAAAATAATTTTAACTGACACTTAAAATATAAAAATTACCAATGCATGTGTATATATGTTTATAGCCACACAATTCACAATTGCCAAACTGTGGAACCAGCCAAGATGTCCATCATCAAATGAATGGATTTAAAAAACCATGGGATATGTATACAATGGAATTTTACTCAGTCATAAAGAAGAACAAAGTCATATCATTTGCAGGGAAATGGATGGAACTGGGAAACATTGTATTACATGAGATTAGTTAGTCACAATAAGTTAAAAAAAAATCATATGCTCTCCCTAACATGTGGAAGCTAAGGAGAAAGTGAGTCATAGGACAGGCTCTAGACAAAGAGGGAGAAACCTTAGATGAACAAAGCAGATGACCTAACTGAAGATGATGAAGATGATGTAGGGGGAAGGAAATACCCTAATGCACATGATGTACTTTTACAAACATCAAAATCAATCACTAAACTGAACATGAGAAGGAGGGACGGGGAGGGAATGAGGTGGGAATTGGGGAAGGGTTAAATGAGAAATGTATACATGTATGTCTTTACCAGCTTGTACCTAACAAAGATGTATGATTACAATGCACCAATAAAAAAATTATGCATACTAATGGAGTATCATGTAATTTTTTGATACATATATACATTGTATAATGTTCAAATCAATTTAAACTTATTCACCTACTCAAACACTAATCTTTTCTTTATGGAGAAAATTTTCAAAATCCTTTATTTTAGATTAGTGCATTCTTAGTTACCTATTGTGCACTAGCACCCCAGAACTTGCTCCTACCTGTAACTCAGTGCCCATGGATCAACTTTCCCCCATTGCTTCTGAGAATGGTGTTCCTTAAATATTTTATAAATAGGGACAGGGTTATCTATGAGAAGTCTCAGAAAGGAAATATTTATATGATTGAATAGTTTTAAAATCAGATCTAGGAGATCAATTTGTACTCCAGATGTTAAGAATGGTTTAATTATGGATGAGAATATGTGATCGAATATCACCACCATTTTAAACATATACAGGATAAGGAAATTGATTTTAAAATTTAAGAATATTTAAAATTTAAAAATATTTTATTGAATAAAAATCTAATAAATTTGAGTGTAAAATCCTAAAATACTTAATGTCTCTAGAATATGATTCAATCTTTATGCATAGCCAAAGATGTGAAGAACAGATAAAGGTATTCTAATTTATTCTACATTTTTATTTTGAATATTACCCATGGTGTTCTATTTTGAATATTAGCCTAAAATAATTTATTACATGATATTTTTATTTTCAATACTGATTTTTTGTTTCACATGCTATCTCATTCAAACACAAACATACATAAATATTTTGAATAAATGGCCCATGTTTACAGAAAGTGCTCATTCTTAAGTTATCTAAACATGAAATCGTTAAATATCTTTTTTGTAAATGTTCTGTACAATTTAAGTTTTTTATAGTACTTTTGATATAAAAAGTGATGCTTAAGAAAAATTTATGAATATGCTATTTTTCCTCACAATTGATGGCATTATACAAAATTTGGTGTTAGACTTTGATGTGTGTTTGTATTAAAAAATAACAGTATATATCCACATCTGTTTAAATGGTGAAAATGCTATGTATTCTACAAATGTACTAGTCTTTATTACCTTAAATTGTTAGTAATCATTTCTGGGAAGATTTTTAAGCAATATAACCTCTTAGCTGAATAGCTTAGTTTCTCAACTGCTTTTATTTATTTTTTATCAAGAACCACAAAGCAATATTCAGTCCCTTGTGAGTCAACCCCCAACATCCCAAAAAATGAAACACCGTTGTGAATTGAGAACAAGACTTTACTTTATAAAGGGATGGAATATGACATGGAAAGACTATGTAATTTATTCATAGTTCACAACCGGGCATTGGTAGAGTTAAGAAATCAAATTATCTGCTTCTTGAAGCATAAACCAATGCTCCCTCAATGAGCAGACTCAACACGGGATAAATCAGGAGCAACAGATTCCAGTCTGAAACATGTGATTTGGGACATAAAATGTTCTCCAGTAAAGCATAATTGAATCTTCAACTTCCTTAATGCAGTTCAGCTTAAAAATGTGAGATGAATTTGTTTCAACTTTGGACTCAAAAAAATGGACGTCTGATTTCACTTCATTATCACTTTGATGTACAAAAATTATGGAGGAAGTCTTTCTCAGGAAGACTTCAAGACTATCCTGTTTTTGAAACAATAATTCTCATTCCTACTCTGCTTTGAAATGAGGCTGTCTTGACAGCACGAGTGAGGGACTGGGGGGGAATGACGCTCCACAGAGCCATGTGAAACTGCAGGTGAAGAGAGGACTTAGGAAAATATCCTGTTCAAAAGGCTCACAGATACACACAAAGGAACTGACATTCTTCAAATATTGCATTTTGTAGATCACCTTTGTTCTCTTACCTACCCTCCTTTCCTGCAGCGCTGCCTAATCTTTTCTTTGCCAGAGGCTAAAGCAGGGTAGAGAAAATGGAGAAAACCACTGGCTTCTCCAGAGGTCTTGAACTTGTGCCAGTTTGTCTGCATGACTATGCATGAGATGGCAGCACTCTGTCAGGAAAGGTGATGCTTGGTGTCATGATCTCAGTCTGGCTGCATTCCTTTTCCTTTGGTGTGGGTGAGGGAAACTAAAAAGGATGACAGGCCACAGGGGGAAGTTGCTTTAAAATGCATACACCCAGATTAAAAAAAAAATGTTGTGACTAGTTTAGTTCCTGTAAAAAATATAATAATAGAGTCTGGGTTAACACATATAAAAATTTGAGACACTTGGAGATAGCATTTTAATAATATATGGGAGAAAGAATTAAAATGCATAAAATTTGCATTTACAAGGTGAATTTTATATTTATGTAAAAGTGATATTTTCTCAGAATAATAATTCAATTACCTTGTCCAGTTTAGGACTCCCATATGATCTGCCACCTTTTCCTTTATAAAAGATCAAAAAACCCAGGCATGGTGGCTCACACTTGTAATCTCAGTATGTGGAAGGCTGAAACAGGAGGATCACAGATTTGTGGACAGCCTCAGCAATTTAGTAAAGCTCTCTGCAACTTAATGAGAACTTGTTTCAAAATAAAAATAAAATAGGGCTTGGTTGTAGCTCACAGGTAGAATGTCCCTGGTTCAATCCCCTGTAAAACACACACACACACACACACACACACACACACACACACACACACACATACACTCAAACAAATCTAAATATTTATTTTCTTTAAAATAATAATCTGATAATCTCTACTTTATGAATGAGGAACTCAAAAGGTCATAAAGGCTAAATATTTTCCAAGGGTCACACATTTAATAAATCTTGGAGTCAGATTTCAGACTCAGGTAGACTAGCTCCGGTGTCTACACAATTAGCCATGTCATTGTACAAGTTAAGAAGTTAAGAATTTCTGGAAAGGCATAAAGCCAAAAATAAATTTATACACAAATAGACAAATAAAGGTCTGTAAATAGTTAAGGATTATAAGTTTTGGGAGGGAAAATTAGGTATATAAATTTATGATTAAAGAGTATATATATAGCTTAATTTTTAAACCTGAGAAGCCTCAGATTTTGGCCAGGTCCAACCTGTGACAAGCGCTGTGTTACTGTAGAGGGATTCTGGACATTAAAATTGATGTTGGATGTCTCTCTCACGTGGTATAAGCTTTAAGTTTGAATTTAATCTGAAACAAAAACTAGTTTAGAGCATGATAAAAAAAAAAAAAAGCTGGGAGTGGTGGAATGGTGGTACACACCTGCAATCCCAGTGCTTGGGGGACTAAAACAGGAGGATTGAAGGTTTGTGGCTAGCTACAGCAACTTAGGTAGGCCCTCAGCAACTAGGTGAGACCCTGTTTCAAACCAAAAAATAAAATACAGTTGGTGGTGCAGGTCAGACGTAGAACATCCCTGGATTCAATCCCCAATACCACATACATACAAGAAAAGATCAAAACACAGGTGGGCTGCAAAGAGTAAGTTACACTGTATGACTTGAAACATTGGTTATTCTAGAAAATGAAACTTGTAAACCTTTGCAAGTTACTAAGGAGGACTTGGTTTCCCTTATAGAAAGTGGGATGTGTCCATGGCCATAAGATATATTCCTTTGATTATATCATAAAATAGGCTACATACTTGTGTGCGTGGATGTGCATGTGTGTCCTAATCTGAAAATGGTCTAAGACACTAACATAAACCTAAAACAGACTTTTTTTCTTTGAACAGAAAATTGGTGAAATTTGATATTAAGTTTAAAAAAAAAAGAAAACCACACTTTTTAACCCTCACCTCCTAATGGTATACCTGTGCAGAGATAAGGGAACTGTGTTGGCTCTACTAACCACAAGTACCCAGGCCTGTCCTTAAATTAATGATGTTTACAGTTCTCTACCTCTATAATCAAGATACACTTATGGAACTGATTGAAATAAACAGTAACACTCTAAAATGTGTCCCCAAATTACCGTAAATGGCAAATGTAACAATAAAGCAGCAAGGAAATTGCCTCGTTCAAGAACTATATAGTGTTTCAGATAAATCTCTGATATACAAAAGATATTGTGAGCTCCAATGAGCTTTTCTTTCTAATATTGTATTCTAAAAATGAGAACATGCACGTGTATTTTTTTTTATGTGGTTCAGGGACTCGGATGGTTTTTATTATCTATATTTTTAGTGGTGCTCCCTGGCTGCTCACGCTGTTGGAGTGCCTGGCATTGGGGACAAAAAGGCAATGTACCGTGGTCAAGAGTGACTATCATAGCAGTTTCACTCTGAGCAGGCTCTTTGCCCAAAGTCCTAATTCAAGTGATACTAAAGAGCTCTCTAGAGATTGTAACGGAAGGCAATTGCAAATGTGTAGCCCACAAAAAATCACTTTTACTTGGTCTGAAGGATGCTTACTGTAGGTTTTTCATCCCACTGTTCTTTTTTGTTAAACGCTCAGGTTCTATAAAGTCGGCAAGGAAAATCACTACAGTATTTGTCCAAGAGGCCCATTGCAAGAATGACAGATAATTTAATATATTCTTTAAAAATATCTATTTTTATTAGATTATTTTATATTTTATTTAGTGTTAAGAAGGGTTGGAGAATGGGGTGGGATTACAGAGGAAAGCACACCAAGGCTGCATACATATCTGTTTGGGTCATCTTGAACATCACTATGATGGATAATTACAATGCACTAATAAAAGCATCTTAAAAAAAAAAAGAAAAAAGATCTAGGGCAGGGACTAACCTCTTAGAGGAAGATGGCTTTAAAAAATGTTCTCTAAGGGCAAGGAATCACATAGTACTCAGAAAACAAAATTTGTTCACTCAATTCTAACAGATAAGATTTACATGTGGTGTAAATGAATAAAACTATGCTTGGGTTCCTATATGGAAAGTCCTTAGAGCAGTTTATGTGGTACCAATTTTGTCTATATCTTAGTTCACATTTAATTTAATGTTTACTTCTTTAGAAGTAAATGTTTTTGTTTTGTATCTCTGCTTCATAAAAATTCTAATGAAAACATTAAACAACTAAAGAATTTCAATGCAGTTTTTCATATTCTTCACCATTTCCCGTAACATATTCTAGTTCTTGATGACTATGAATATGCTTAATTTATACATATGTTTGATGGTATCATGGACAGACTTACATTTTACACTTCACCCTTGATTGTATAATCCCTCATTAAAGACCTTGACCAATGACAGTATCATTGATTAAGTAAGCCATCCTTTTTCTATTGGCTTGAAATATTACATCGCTGTGTATTAACTTTCCATATATATTTAGGTCTTTTTAGAGATGTGTAATTCTCTTTCATTCACTAGCGTGATCTTTCAATTCATTTTTAAATATAGTGGCATGGCATTTTCATACCAGGGACACCACATTATCTCTTAATTTTTAATACTCTTTATATTTTATGAAATATCCTTCATAGATACAATAATAGAGAATACAGTTAAACTAAAACAACAAATCCGTAATCTGGATATATTTTCCCATCATCATTTTCATGGCTATTCTTTGCATATTTTTCTCATTTTACTGTCTAGTTGATTCATCATATTATCTTTATTATAATCTCAATTAATTTGCAAGTTATTAATTATATTTATAATATTTCATTGAGAATCTGTAAAATTTTCAGTTATACACTAAGTTGAAATCTAAAGTTCATTAAATTCACCATACCTTCCTGAATGAACAATTCAAGAATTTTGTAACTCATCTTAATCTCTTCATCTTTCATGGGATTTTATTATAGCATTGCTATTCTGTCTTGTTTTTAATTCCATACCCTAAATTAAACTTTCACTAATATTGTTTTAAGATAACATACTAATTTAGGTTTTATACACTTGTTTTTATCTGTCTTCTGTGTTTCATTTTCCTCTTGTGAACTAATACTTCAGGAGTTTCGGGTTGCTGTCTAGGAGTAGTAAAACTTCTCAGTCTTTCTCTGAAAACATTTGTCATTAGTCTTGAATAATAGTGTGAATAAGTATAGAGTTTTCCATGCATAGTTTTACTCCCTCAGGATTTCTAGGATAATGCTGGTATGGTCAAGCTCTTAATTCAAAAACTTGCACTTCCTTTTGCCCTCTGCCTCCTCCCCTCCTTCATCAAGTGTGCCCAGGGTTCAGCTCCCAACTTGCTTTGCTCCAGTCTCTGTCTTCTGAGTGAGGCTTTGTCTAGGTCCAGCTGCCTTCACTTGATCACACATTATCAGGATGAATATCTACCTATCGATATCTGACATTCTGTGCTTATTGCCTGCCTCTTTTATTTGAAGGTCATAGTCCTGAGAACAGGTATTTTATCTCATATGATCATAGAATAATGCTTAGCATATGATAGGTGCTTAAAATATTATTGTCGAAAGAATTATATAGTGGTATTGGGGATTGAACCCCAAGAGCATTCCACCTCTGAACAACCACCTCTGAACTTCCACCTCTGAACTATACCCCCAGCTCACAATATCTTAATGAGTTGCTGAGAGTCTCCCGAAGTTGCTAAAGCTCTCAAACTGGCAATCCTTCTGCCTCAAGATCCTAAATACTGGGATTACAGGCATGTACCACCACACGTGGCTTGTACTATACTTTTAATTTCTTCTAAAACAATGGTTAGCAATCCTGGCTACAAATTAGAATGACCTGAGGAGCTTTAAATGCATGCCTATGCACAAATCCCAAGCTTAAGTTTCAGGTTCAATTATTTTGGTTTGGTTGCAGAGCCCTAGTGTTTGTAGAAAGCTGCTCAGGAAATTCTAATATGAAATTAGGGCTGAGGACCACAAAGAATTCTCATTTCTCTTTCATTTTGCTTCCACAAACAGTATCCAATTAATAGATTTCAATTTATTTAATTGAAAGCACATTATCCTATCACTTTTCCATTTTGCTGTAGGGCATGTTGTCTATAGCTTTAGAATAAGAAAATCCTTCCCAGCAACATGACACTGTGTATGTATGTATTCTGCATGTATTCCCTTCCCTTCCCCTCCCACTGTGGAATCAATATTTTCAGGACTCCTTTTCCTTTCCAATTACACACACATAAATTGATACCTATGAGACACATAGAATGCTTGCATATTTGCTTTTTTACTCTTCACATCCTTTCCAAAGGATTCCATTTTTGTACTATTTTATTAAAAACTTTTAATTCTATATTATATACAATAGTGTGTGTGCAAATACTTTTGCAGTTCACTTACCAGCTGCTTGGCAGCTCTTCCTTATTTACTGAACTCCACAATTTTTTAAGAGTCAAGTGCCTACCTCCAGTGAATAAATCCTTGTCATCCTAATGCAGTTGCAATCATAGTCCCCTTTCCCATGAGTTGTCTTATGGATGGACATAACCAGTTTGGGCTAATGAATAATGTGAGGAAGACTGTTATTGTGCTTGTGAAAAGTGATTTTCCCTGATCAAAGACAAAGTTCATTAGGAACATAAACATTATTTTCCAGCTTTCTTTTTGTTCTGTGAGAATATGATACCTAGTCCTAGCAGTTATCTTGCAACCATGAGATGATAACATGATTAAAATAGCACAGTAGAAATTTGGGAGAGCTCCTCCAAACCAAAAATAGCAACAGTAATAATGTCAACAACCCAGCAAAAGAACCATGGGATCCTTATCACATAAAGTAGAAATTGTTTTGTCTACTGTTATTCAGAATATCTGTGATTTGCAGTTTAATGCAAGCAAACTGGACACAAAGCTTCACTTTCATTTCTAAATTTGTTAACACAGTTTTAAACAATCAATTCTGCTATCATCTTCTATTTAGACTTAGTTATACATTGCAAAATATGTCACTCATGACTGGTTTCATTTCCCTCTCTTTTCCATCAAGTTGGAATTAGAGCAGTACTTTCTGAACACATTGTGGAAACACCCTTTGAATCGTTACACATACATGAACATAACTTCCCTTTGCTTTAATAGTGAAATATTCTTGGGTTCCAGTCCTTTTGCTCAGAACTCTGTAAATAAATTCCATGGCCTTTTTATTTTCAAGATTTAGTTTTACAGTCTGTGATAGTCTGTTTCTCTTACATTTTCCTTGCCTTTATATCAGGAAGTGCATAAGATTTTCTTTATCTTTCTGGAACCTTTTTAAAGTGCATATTAAGAGACTATGTTTTTATGTTTTTCTTAATCCTTTCTAGAAGCTTGCCTCTACTTTCTTTCTCCTCTTCCTCCTCCTCCTCATCTTATTATTATTATATTCTTGGTTTTAAAACATTTTATAGCCGGGCATGGTGGCGCACGCTTGTAATCCCAGCATTCGGGAGGCTGAGACGGGAGGATCGGGGTTCGCGGCCAGCCTCAGGTACCTAGTGAGGCACTCCACAACTTAGTGAGACCCTGTTTCAAAATAAAGAATAAAAAATAGGGCTGGGGGTGTAGCTCGGAGGTAGAACGCCCCTGAGTTCAATCCCTAGTACCGCAAAAAAAAAAAAAAACATTTTATGTGATATCTTCTCAATCTATGGTCCGTGACTCATACTGTATTTTTGTGTAGTAACATGAAATGCATTTCCAATTTTCCAGGCCACTGTTTCATCTTTCAATACTGATCATCTTATCTTAAAGTTTCTTTTCAAAAATTTATTAGTGTATTATAACTATAATTAATAGTAGAATTTGTTATGTATTTGTACATGCACATACGTAATTTGGTACATTAAATTTCCCAGTATCTCTCTCTCTCTCTCTCTTTTTTTTTCTCCCATTCTCCCACCTCCTGGTCCCTTTCTTTTATTTAATTAGTCTTCCTTCAATTTTCATGAGATCAGCCTCCTTTTTCCTTCTTTTTTTTCTCTAGCTTACACATATGAGAGAAAATATATGTCCCATGATTTTCTGAGTCTGTTTTATTTCACTTAAAATAATGATTTGAAGTTTCATTATTTTTTTGTAAATCGCATAATCAAATTCTTTATAGTGTATATATATGTCATATCACATATTATATCACAGTTTTTATATCCATTCATCTCTTTACAAATTGCTAGACTGGTTGCATAATTTGGCTATTGTAAATTATGGTGCTGTAAACATGGTATGTATATGCTCCTCCAGTATGCTGACTTTAACACTTTTGGATAAAAATCAAGGCATAGTATAGGTATATCATTGAGTTATTTGACAAAAACATTCTGAAAGTCAATCAGACTGATGCATGTGTATCTATGTTTATAGCAGCTCAACTCACAATAGCCAAACTATGGAAGCAGCCAAGATGTCCAACCACAGATGAATGGATTACAAAACTATGGGATATGTACACAATGGAATTTTACTCAGCCATAAAGAAGAATAAAATCATGTTCTTTGCAGGGAAATGGATGCAACTGGAAAACATTATGTTAAGTGAGATTAGCCAGTCACAAAGACTAAAGAAGCATATGTTCTCCCTAATATGTGGATGCTAGGGAGAAGATGGGGCATAGGAGGGTCTCCAGATGAAAAGGAGTGATCCTCGATAAGCAACGAAGTTGATTTAATTGTAGTGGACGCAAGGGGCAGAGGGACACCCTAAAGCACATGATGTACTTACACAATCATATCAAGGTCACTCACTGAAGAACCTGAGGGGGAGGGAGGGGGAGGGGTTTGGGGTGGGAATTGGGGAAGGGGTCAAATGAGAATTGTGTGCAAATATGTTGTTAACAACTCGTACTTAACAAAGATGTATGCTATATTGCACAAATTACTACAATAAAAAATTAAAAAAAATAAATAAAGTTACTAATTTAAGTGGTTACTCTTAAACTCCCCATTACTGTTATTTTTATCAGTCTTTACTTGCTTACTAAAACATTTATGTCCAATGAGGTCACATATTCTGGGTTCAAACTTTCTTTTTCCGATCATTGAATTTCATCTGAATATTTATGTGTTTATTTAGTTATCACTGTCTATTCATGATTTGTCCAAGTCAAGCTGCGGTATCATTGAATATCTAGTAGAAAATAGAGTATTTGGTGTCTTGTGAGCCACTGGTATGTAACTCAACTAATCATTTATTCTCTACTAAGGAAAAAGGGAAGCTCTCTCTGGCCCCAGCTTTCAGTGCATGCAAACAGCAGTTCTTCCTCATCCTCTAGGTCCAGAAAGGATAGTTAATGAATGTAGAAAATGAATTTCTACATTTCTAAAGAAACTTTGTAATTCCCATGGTCTGGGCAAACTGCAGTAAGCCTTTGATTAACTAATTAGCCCATGATTTACTGTTTGTGGTCTTTATATGCACCTATCTACCCCAAAGAAACACTGTTTTCTACTTTATCATCCCCTTGGAAAGCAGAGTCTAAAGTAGTTTCCAAGATGGAAGACATTACATTCCAAAGAAGCATTTAAGGTGATTTTATGAAAATGGAGTTAGGAACGGTATTACATATACCATAAGGTTAATCATTTGTATTTGCAATGCCCATTCTAAAAGATTTTAAAATATCATGTTTACATAGGTGATATATATATATATATATATATATATATATATATATATATATGGTAATATTACTGAGAAACGTGAGAACTGAAAAAATATTAAAAGCACAGATGCAGTTTAAACTTAAAAGTTTTTAAATATTGTTGTTGGTTGGTGAATTGGAATTATACATCATAGTGAGATTCAAAGCGATACATTCATACAGGCCCTTGGTGGGTTTCCCTGATTTCCCACCTCAATTCTTTTGCCCCTTCTCCATATATGTTAGTGAGACTGGTAGTGATACCTTCATATATAGACACAACATTTGAACTCTTTCCTTCCTCAAGCCCTGTTAAACTCGAACTTTAGGATGAGAACCTGATTGAATATCTTTTCATATTTTTGCTACTAAGTTAGTATGTTCTGTAGTATATGGTTGCACTGAGTAGAAAATGAACACAGTTTTTCCACAAATTTTCTTTAATATGCATCATGTACATTTTCTCACTTATAAAATATCTGAAAACTAAAGTATTTCTGATTAAAATACTATATCAATTTTAAAGAAGAATAATGTTTAAGTATCTAATTTTTTTGCCTATTTAAATAAACAAACACATTTACATATCTATAAAATTTGTTAATTTAAGTTAAATCAATAATGTAAAGCTGGCTTTAACACACATGGAATATGCCTCATACTGAACTTCACTAAACTGTTGTCTCTCAAGCATTATTAATATCCACTAGAATCATCTGGAGACTGTGTTGAAACAGATTGCTATGTGCCTTCAACAGAGGTTCTGATTCAGTAATTCTGACATAGGGTCTGAGAATTTTCATTTTTAATAATTTCCTAGGTAATGCTAATTCCACCAGTCCTAAAAACCCACTTTTTAAACGACTGTTATAAATAAATAAAGGTATCCCTGGCCAAGTATGATGATACATGCCTATAATCCCAGTTCTTGGAAGGCTGAGACAGGAGGATCACAGGTTTGAGGCCAACCTCAACAATTTAGTGAGACTGTTTAAAAGAATAAGAAGGGATGGGGGTATAGCTCAGAAGTAGAATGCCCCTGGGTTCAATCCCTAGTAAAAAGTAAATGTAATAATAAAAGATGTCCTTGGAAAATCCATTTAAACTCTTGAGAAAGCACCAGTCCACTCAGTTGTTCATATTTTATTAGCTACTCTTTTGTCTTACGGTTTTAACTTTTTAAGAAAAAAGAAGCAGTGTGGCTTCTCTACTCAGCCCCTGTCTCCAGATCTCAAGCAGGGAATACATAAGAGTGGATTCCTTTATTACTTACACAGTGAATGTTGAGCCTTGAAGAGCTGAGCAGTGTGCTTCACTGACAAAGATGCTCCATAAAGCAACATCACCCTCACCCCATGACGGTCTGCGATGAGTGATCTGTGGGATGGATAAAAGCAAAGTAGCTGCTGTGTGGCATTTGCTTTTATTACTGTAAATGATATCATGTGTTTGCATTTACTTTAAAGCTGATCAAATGTAACAGGAGACAGTGTTGACAGACGCTGAAAAAGTGTTAACCTTTCCTTTTATCTTTCTTGCTAATGTGTATCTTGTATCATAAGGCTTGAGATAGTTTTATTAGCTGATAGATGAAATGTTGTACAAAATACCCACACAAAGAATTCCATTGTTAGGAAGAATTGTTTGTAACTCTATAGATGATATAGTCAAACTGTTTGGTTCATGTATGGTATCACCAGCCACATTAACCTAGTAAAATGGATTGTATAAAAGTGAATTGCTAAATGAAAATTAATTTATGGATGCATATTGAATTTATATTAACTAATTGATTCCAGGCACATAGACAATTGATTTATGTTATATATAAAAACTATTTTAAATAAATTTAACTAAGCTGGTTTATATGAATTGAAATCACAATTTTTTCTTAAAACTTGGCATTAAATATTTTAAAAGGCTATATTATCATTTTGTTTCCTATATATTTATTCAACTAAATGGGTTTCATATAGAGCAAGTGTTTGTAGGCCTTCCTTCAAAGAGATCAAAGGATTCTGTTTTATTCTGCAAAGCTAGTGTGAGGGATATTTTTACTGTAAAAAGACACAACTATATCAGCAAATAAACTTCGTGTTTTTCTGGATGAATTGGAAAAATCTTTTGCAACTGTTAATTTGGTGAATATTAATTTTCTTTGTATCACTGTTGCCTTGAAATTCCACTTCTCAAGCCAGAAATATGTAAAAGGTTAATTTACTTGGTCATTTTAGTGAGACAAAAGTGAAGCAAATTCCTACTGTACTGAGAGCTTTTTTATTTATTTATTTTTTCCATTTTTCTCCCCCTTCATGGCAGGTAAGTCTGGTGTATCTGCCTTGGGATTCATCACTAAAGAAAAGCAGCTACTCTCTAAGAGAAGCTGAAGTGAACCATTAATTCAATGTAAAGATAAGAGACTGGGTCAGGCACAGAAGAATGTGGAGCAACATTAGGGGTCGAGGGAAATCAGGTCATCCAGACCTGGCCATGGGTGAGACAAAGTAAGTAGACTGATGTCAAACAAACAAACTAACCAGAGTAAGGGCCAAAACCATAATCATTTTTTTTTTCTTAGTACTGGGTATTGAACCCAGAGGCATTCTACTTTGGAGATACACCCTAGCCCAACACCCTCTTCCTTTTAATTTTTTTTTTTGTGTGTGTGTGTGTGTGTGGGGATTGAACTCAGGAGTATTCTACCTCTGAGCTATACCCTCAGCCCTATTTTTTATTCTTTATTTTGAAACAGGGTCTCATTAAGTTGTGGAGTGGATCACTAGGTAGCTGAGGCTGGCCGCGAATCCAGATCCTCTGGTCTCAGCCTCCCAAATGGTGGGATTACAAGCGTGCGCCACCACGCCCGGCCCTTTTAAATTTTGAAACAAGGTCTCACTAACTTGCATTATCCCAACATATTAAATAAATTACCCAACTGAAGTTAACATTAAACCAGACTTGTTTTGACTTACTATATTTTGGGAAGATACCTGGTTAATTGATATAAGGTGACCATATACCCTATATGGCCTATTTGGCATGAAACACAGGCTTATGCTTATGACCTAAACTTTCAGTATGATTATAACTTTTTCTCATTTACAACTTTTTTGATTAGTGTAATTATTATTTATAGTTGCAACAGAATGAATAGGAATAAATATCTGGTTTCTTGTATGGTATAATTTAAAGGTACATGAGATACAGATATATCAAATGGGATTCTTATTAGAACACAATGTTAAATTTCTGTTTTTTATTTTTATTGGTGATTGCAATTGTACATGAGAGAGATTTGTAGCGATATGTTCATAAATGCACATAACATTATTTAGTCTGTTTCCTTCCCCTGCCTTCTCTTTTCCCTTCCCTCCTCCCTCTCTGCAGAGTTAAATATTAATAACTCAAACTCTCTTCTCTCTTTCAGGAACACTATAAATAAATAAAATTTGCCATTCACAGATAGAATGCACAGTCCTTGCTGATAAAATAGTGCTTTGGATATGTCTTTTTTTGGTATTATCTGGTCATGGGAAATGAATTGAATGCAGCTCTCATACCTAGGATTTGTGCCTTGGCTCCTGTGGCAATCTGAGAGATTCACATATTTGCAAGTCTATTTCTAGATCAGGCACAGCAGAATATACTCAAGAGATACATTCTGACCCTTCTGCAGTAGAGTGTAGAGAAGGTCATCTGTCATTTGTCATGTGGCATAAATCTGCCAGTATTTATCTTACTTTTTGGAAATATTTTAATTATGTAATAATTAATTCAAAGCACCAGAGTGGGGGAAAAAAAAAGGTTCATGTTCAAATACCAAGTCAGGACTTTCTTATGTCTTAAAAAGGTTAATGATGACCATGAACTTGCCTACCTTATTTGTCTACATTCACTGCTACAATGTAGGTTTTATGGATCTCATTGATCGCACCCCAAGAGGAAGACACAAATCATATGAAGGAGCTTCCATATCTATTTAAAAATTTAGTCATTATGATAAGAAGACTGTGTACGTTGCACTTAAATATAACTTCGATAACTAGGACTTTCTATTTGGATCAAAGGACTGTTTTAATGTAAGTCAATTTCACTAATTTTATTTAAAGTTTTCCTGTGTGCTTTCACATAAAGAAGCAAGTGCTGCCCATAACTCTATGAACATAAGAAAATCTTCTGAAGCAGTAAAATGACACCAGTTTCCTACTAGTGTGATCTACTGTTAAAAATAGAAGGTTGAAGTACGGATAATTTTTCCCGTTTATTTCATTGAATCAAAGTAAAACATGTTGAAAGTTAATTTCATCAAAAATGAAATGCCTAATATTATTGTGCACTGACAGATTTCAAAATTAGAGATTTTTAATTTTGTTTAGTGGTAATTATATGAATAAAAATATGGTGACATTTTAGTGATAGATTTTTCAACTGTTATCTTTCAATACCTTGCTCCCTTCTCTGAATAATCTGTTTTTTTTCTCACTCAAGATATTCCTACTAGTGTTCTCTTTCTTGGCCTTTGAAAGAATATTTCAGTTTGCTGTAGCTCTAAGAGATAAAATGTTCCTTAACAAATGAACCCTAAGTGGTGCATATATGCTTTAGGATTGCAAAATACCCCCGAAATAACAAATATTTCCAGGAATTCAATGGCTTCACACAATAACTTTTTTCACTCATAATGAATTTCTAATGATAGTGGGAAGAAAGGTCTTAACATGGCTTGAGACTGAGGCTGATAGATGCTTCTTTGGAAAACAAGTTTTCATAATTGCTGAAGCAGAGAGGAAGAAATGTGGTGAATTATGTTTTGATTTTTAAAGCTTCCTTGCAGAAGTGATTCATGCATTTATTTTTATTCTTCTTTTTTTTTTTTTCTGTACTGGGGATTGAACTCAGGGGCGTTCTACCTTCAAGCTTCACCCCCAGCCCTATTTTTTTTATTCTTTATTTTGAAACTGGGTCTCACTAGGTTGCAGAGTGCCTCACTAGGTAGCTGAGGCTGGCCTCGAACCTGGATCCTCCAGTCTCAGCCTCCCAAATGCTGGGATTACAAGCATGGGCCACCACGCCCGGCTTATTCTAATTTCTTTATCAAGATTAAAAAACATGAACATAACTAATTTCAAAAGGCAATCACCGGGGAAGTGTGATTCTACTCTTTGCCTAGAGAGTAGTCAAAAATATTTATGATAGATGGTCATGTTCTATGTACTTAAAGATTAAATTTCATTCTCATGTTTTGTGTTGGCAGAATCCTGAGGTGACTATAAGATTCCATGCAATATAATTAGTATAATCTTTTTTCCCCGAATGAGGGCAATATCTATAGATATGATGGATATTGCTCCTCTGATTAGGCTGTACTGGACGAAAAGGTGAAGGGATGTTGTATATGTTACTGGAATCCCAAACAAGTTGACTTGTTTATCCTGGCACTTGGGATTGAACTCAGAGACATTCTACTTCTGAACTACATCCCCACCCTGCTTATTCTACTTTTTTTGGTGGGAGAACAGTGTCTTGCTAAATTGCTGAGGATATTGATAAATTGCTCATGTTGGCCTCAACTTTGCAGTCCTCCTGTCTCAGTCTCCCAAGTACTGGGGTTATAAGTATGTGCAACCATGCTGCGCTCCAAACAAATTGATTTTGGTTCAACCAAAAGGGAGATTATCTTGAGTGGGCTGAAATAGTGGTAAATAAATCAAGGGCTTAAAGTTTTTGTAGAAGAAATGGACATATCAATACATAATTAATTTTAAAAACTACATGAACATGAATACTTTATAAATGCAATCTTTCAGAAGATACTGATTCATTCATTTTTTTCTACTCATACATATTGAGTATCTACCATGTTCTAAGATATGAGTCAGAAAGGCTTTATAGAAGAGATGATATATGAGCTGATCTTTATAAGATTTTCATCAGCTCTGTATTAAATGCAAAGAATAAATGAATGAGTCTTAATATATACACAAATATACAAGTGAGATTTCCATGCTCAGAAAAGGAAGACACTAGAATCCATGTGGCGAAAGGAGTACTCATCATGGGGTAGGAGGACACATCCTTTTACATCTAAATAACTCAGTGTATTTGATGATATTCTACCTGGATCTCAAGGCAGCAAAGAAAGTGAGTTGAAGAAACATGTTTTAAATCCCTTCTGAGGATTTAATAACTATTCAATCTTCAAAGAATTTTACATTTGAGAATGATCTCCCGAGGACTACCTAGATCCACAGGCAGAAATGTGGTCTGAAATTCTCTAGTGAATTTCATTGGTGAGCAGGGTAGATAAAGAGCAGATAAACAGAAAATAGCAGAGGACAGTATGAATCTTACTTTAATTTTCTTGGAGTTGTCTCTGGCTTTATCATAACATTTTTAGCTGTGTAATTTAGAAGTTAGTGATAGGATAAGGATAAAAATTAACCATTCTTTTTTCTTCCCCATCTTCATACAATCAAGAGAAATACATGGTCAATGGCCTTCACTGCCTATATCTACTCATGCAGATTCAGCTGGAGACTGAATCAGGATTGAACGATGTCTTCAAACGTTAGCTTACTCATTCACACCAGAGCCACATTATCAGTATGGAAGGAGAAATTTCCACTTTTGCAGTTTATGCATTATTACTCCTGTGTGCAGAGGACTCTTGATAAGATTGCACCCAATCTACAGCTATTTTTAACAGGAAATTAACTTTAGGGGGAGAAAAAGGTCAGTTTCAAATGTGTATGTGTGTGTGTGTGTGTGTGTGTGTGTGTGTGTGTGTGTGTGTTTGACAGAGGAGATTGAACTCAGGGGTTTTCTTCTTCTGAGCTACATCCCCAGTCCTATTTTAATTAATTAATTAATTAATTAATTAATTTTTACTTTGAAACAGGGTCTCAATAAGTTGCCGAAGGCCTTTCTAAGTTGCTGAGACTGGCCATGAACCTGTACTATCTCAGCCTCCAAAGAACTGAGATTATAGATGCGCACCACCATACCTGGCTATACAAGTTCTATTATTTATTTTCTTTCTTTCTTTCTTTCTTTCTTTCTTTCTTTCTTTCTTTCTTTCTTTATTTATTTATTTATTTATTTATTTATTTATTTTGCAGAATGAGGGATTGAACCCAGGGACATTCTATATCAGAGCTATACTCTAGCCATATTTTTTATTCTTTATTTTGAATCAGGGTCTCACTAAGTTGCAGAAGGTTTCACTAAGTTGCTGAGGCTGGCTGCAAAACTGCAATCCTCCTGTCTCAGCCTCCCAAGTACTGGGATTACAAGCATGTGTCACACACCTGACTAAATTCTATTATTTAACATTTAACTTCACATACTTATTTTTTCCTTTAAAAACATATTAACTCTATATTATATATTTAATTTTAACACCTGAAAGAGTATTCCATGTACCTCAGATTTAACAATAAATCATTAAATTTCACAAGAGAATGAGTTTTGTAGTAAATTGGATCTAAAATGTCTCTTATTGGTATTATTGGCTTTTTTGTAGGAGAAATGCATTATGTGACTTTCTCAATGATTATTTCTAATATGCTATAATATTATAGATCTTTTTGAATAAGTGTTTATCATCTGTTACTCAACGTTTCAAAAATTGGAATTTATTTTCTCAGAATTATCACACTACTTTTAAACTAAAATTGGCTAAATTGGAAATATTCTTAAAATTGCACACACACTGTAAGAATAATCTTAAACATAATCATTTTACTTAGTTTTATTCTAGGAGCAGTATGAAAGGAAAGTCATTTATGGGTTTAATGGCAATATTATTTTCAAATTTTTAAGAGTAACCCTTCTCTGTAAGTCATAGTTTGAAAAATGCAGTCATGGAGACTATAATACCAGTTTTAGACTCTGCCCCAAAATAAAGATAAAATAACCTTATAAAGAAGTGCATTTAATCTCTAGTGACTGCACAGTTCATTATGCCCCCCCAAAAAAAAATGTCCAGTTTGGTATTAGACATTGCACCCTGGTAGGGTTTGTGTCAGAATTTCTGAAAAAGTAGCCAGTTCTGTCCCTATGATCCACTGAATACATATATATATATAATATATATTGTATATATATGTATGTATATATATATGTATGCATATACATATGTATATATATATATGTATTCACTGAAGAAGTGAATATCAGTATTTTGGAAAAACTTTTGACTTTTAAAATGTGACAAGATCAAAGCATTGTCAGAGTCTTATAGAAATGCTATTTGATGTTCAAAGTTTCACAAATACATTGTTCCCTTAAGTGGCTAGTATATTCCATTGCATAAAAGTTATGGCATTTAGACAGTGATAAGACTTTGAGGTTAAAATAGAAAGATGCGAAATTTAGTAACAGAGAAATGGTACTAAGATACTTTAGAAGGTATGATTTATCATAATTTTACAAGGGATCATTTTCATTTTTGTAGAACATTTTGACCAACAATTGACATGAATAGATGCATTACTGGTCAAGTTGTGATAAGAACATACTCAACTTCTATTCATATTATGTTTGCTTCCTTTTTATTTAGAATTTTAGATATATTATTTATTTTTGTTACAATTACTATTCAATATTGAGTTATTCAATAATTATAATAATTATTATTCAAGTTAGGGATCACATCCCTTGATTATAGAAAAAGAAAATACATTTTAGAACTATTAGACATATTTATGCACATTGAATTTTTCGTTCATGCATATTGAAGTCATTTTAACTCATAATTTTTAGTTTTTAATTAATGCATAATGATTATACATGTTTATAAAATTCAGAGTAGTATTTTAATATATATATATATATATATATATACAATGTATGATGATCAAATAAGGCTAATTAGCATGTATATTACCTCAGATGGTTATCATTTCTTTATGTTGGGAGCATGAAAATCCTCTGACTTTTGTAAAATACATGAAATTTTTGATGCTTTGATTATCTATGTGCAAGGTACAGTGCCAGGTGCTAAATTTCTGGCAGTAGTCTAAATCTGGTAAAGAGCGGTACAAAGATTATGACCAGAGAAATACTTTCTTTGGTCTGTGATTCCAGTGCACACTTATGTACTATGAAGAATAAGCTAGACTGAAGTTTTGGTTCATAATGAATATGTTTAAACTGTAGATATCTTCAGACCTAAGAAGAATCCTAGTAGCCCACAGACCACTTTGATGAACCAACTTGAAGCTATTATACAACTGAGCAGTAAAGCGAATCATTTTCTTCTTTCTTTGGGTCCTTTGATCTTGTTGTTATAGATTATGGTGTTTGGGGACCGACTTAAGCCCAGTATAGAATTGCTTCATTCGAGGACAAGTGTAGAGTACCACTTGCTGTCTTTGACATACAGTTACACACAGACCATCTATGTGGTCACTGTGGTCGAGTAATAGGTAGTGAAGGATTTGCTGAAAAGCAGGGACTCTTGGAGGAGAAAGGGATCTCTTCTGAATCAATGTAAGTGGAGTGCTCTGATGTGGAATTACAAGCCTATCAAAAGATATGCCAAGGATTTTATATTAAAATCAAATAAATCTTGCATTAGAAAAGGCAATTTCTCTGAATATGATAGCTAAATTAACTCTTATTTCCCAGGTTGAAGAATTCTGACAAACAATTGTGATGCTGTGATAATGTGCTTGACAGATAAACAATACTGCGAAATGAAGCAAGACATATTTTTAGTATCATAATAACTAATGCTTTAATATAATACAGATTTTAATGCATCATAAAAGAAATGATGTGGCAATATATTTTACTAAAGAGTTTAGCAGAGGGAGTAAAACTCAATTAAGGCCAGACTCATTAACATTTAATTTCATTTGAGCCTTTATTGCTTGTAATTGTACAATTTCTTAGCTTTATCCTTCACTCTCCCTCATAAGTCTAGTGAGCCTTACATCTTTCATGGATGATGATACTTCTCTCTGAAGCTCCTATGGACGAATCTTCCATTTAATGAAGAGACATGTATTTCTTTCAGAGCTGGCATACCTTCATTTAAGAGAACATGCACTACTAAAAATCAGATTATTTTATTTGTGAAGATTCAAGTGACTTGAGATAATAGATGGAAAATGTAGTTTAACATATATTGTATTTTGGCACATGGAATAAATAAGACCTGTAATTTTGAAATAGGCAAAATATCAGTGGACTTAAGCCAAATCTAAGAGTTTTAGACATCAGTTAATAGTTGAACATGTTTTTGGAACTTTATTCAAAAATATTAAGAAATAAAGTATAAAAATGATGTATGTGTATTCTTGAGAGAAAGATTGCATTGCTGTATTACTTCTAGTACTTTGCTGAAGAAAGCTTGATGTATCAATATTCCACATATGAAAAACATTATTTAGACTTTTATTGAAAGCCATATAACAATAAAAAATGTAAGCGGGGAAAAGTCCAGGACTAAGGATATATTTTCCAAATACATTATATTTGTAATCTCCCATTTTATATAAATACAGATCAAAATATTACTATTAAAATTTGGATATTTGTGTTACTACATTTCTTCTCTGAATTTTCCTATCTGCTCTGGTCTTCCATTGGAATGTTTTCTTTTTTGTTTGTTTATTTGCTACTGGGAATTCAACCCAGTGACATTCTACCTCTGAGTTACTTTCATAGCCATATTTTAATTTTTAATTTAAAACAGACTCTTGCTTGCTAGGTTGTTGAGGATCTTGATAAGTTGTTGAGGCTGGCCTCAAACCCGTAATATTTCTGTCTCAGCCTTGTAGGTATGGGAATTACAGGTGTGTGCTAACCCACCTGGCTGGAATGGACTTTTTTTAGTATTACTTTCGCTTGATTTCTCAGAGGAGAGAGACACTACAAGACTACTATTTTGATAGCTACATTTAAACTTCAGTATCAATATATAAACACAATAAATTTACTACTCAAACAAAGGTTTTTAATAAAAATAGTTCAAAAACACAAATGGTCTCTTAATTTCTTCTCTTTTTTTAAGTTATTAGTGGATTCTTCTTCTGTAGAACTCCAAAAATTAAGCTCATTTGTTCTTTTTTGAAGCAATAAATACTGTTGAAATTTACTAAAACATTTTAACTTTTTATTTGCCTACTATAATTTCATCTATTTTTTTAGTATGTCCTTAGGTCTTTTGCCTTTTCAGTGAAAGACTGAAATGTAAACATTGTTTTTTTTTTACATCTGAAAGTATTCATTTAGCTTCCACATGTGAATAATTTTTTTTTATGGATTTCTATGTTGACAAATACTTTTGCTAAATATTTTGAGGATATTATAGTTTTATATGCTAATTCAATTCAAATAGTGCTTAGAACTTTGCAATGCAGTTGATTATATAATATACATATGTATATACATATCTTATAATGTATATAAATTATACATTATAACACAATATATATTTTTGGGGCGGGATGGTACTGCAGACTGAACGTAGACACATTCTACCTGCAAGTCACATTACAGCCCTTTTTGTTTTTTGTTTCTCAGCTAACTTGCTGAGAATCACTCTAAATTACTGAGGCTGTTCTACAACCTATGATCCTCCTAAATCAGCCTCCCAAATACTGGGATTACAGGCATGTGCCATCATGTCAGGTGATTATCATGTTTTATATATTTTTATTAGTGCATCATCATCTTTTTGTTTGTTTGTTTGCATCATAGTATTATATTCTCACATCATAACTTCATTCTTTTGAAGATTATCATAGTTTATCTTTTTAATTGATGTTTAAAATTTAGTATCTTATTTTCTTAATTTTCATTACAATACAAATAGATATGTATGAGTTCATTATATACATATATCGCATTTAATTTTCTCTGTGCGTTTTCATTCTGAGAACGATTTTTTTCCTGAGTCTTTAAAAATTAAAATGTTTAAATTTAAATTTTTTAGTTATACTGTCTCTGAAAAATATCATCTTATGCTTCTGGAACTCAGAGGAGTCTTGTGTTAAAAACCCTTAACTTTAATGTGCAATAGACCTTTCATATTTTTCTGGCTCTTATTTATTGATGCTGTATTTTCATTTTTTCCTGAATCTAACTTTTCCTAAGTGATTCGTTCTTCAATTGTATCTACACAACCCACAGAAACTATAAATGCATTTTTTCTTTAAAACTAGTGAATTAATAGCCAGGTGTAATGGCACACACCTGTAATCCCAGTACTTGGGAGGCTGAGACAAGAGGATCTCAGTTTCAAGGCCAGAGCAGAGTAATTTAGCAAGACTCTGTTTCAAAATAAAAAATCAAAAAGGGCTGGAGTTGTGGCTCAGAGGAAGAACCATCCTTGGGTTCAATCTCCAATACCACAAAAATGCAGATTCCTTGATTTTAAATCTATAACTGACAATTTTGGGGAGATGGTACTCTGTAAATTTTTGTTTTGAAACTCATTGATCTAACGTATCCAAAGTCAAAGAGAGCTATGATTAATCACTTAACATGAGTTACTGTCTTTCAAAAGTCAACATTTGCATTTTTATGACCTATCTGTGTCATTTTTGTCAAATGGAATGAATTGAAATTTGAAATAAAGTAAAAATTCCAAGAAACGTGATTACAATTTATTATTTACCTTAGCCCCTTTAGCATTAAAACTTTCCCCAGAGAATTATAAGTATTTTAGTAACAGCAAGTATGCATTTTAGATATTGTATGCAGTAGAATATGTACATATATTGCCTTATTTAATTCTCAATAACTTTATGAAGTAGATAGCAATACCTCAATTTATAGATGATACTAATAAGCCTTGAAAATATAGTAAATGTTTGATTCTTGCTCTACATAATGCCAAAGTTTTTCTCTCTAGTATTGAACTGCATTAGACATTTTGCATATTTCCATGCAAGGATTGACTGTGCAAACCTTGAGCACTGGTAGAGTCATCCAGTATAAACTCACTGCTCTCAGCTACAGTGCCTGGGCTGAAAGATAAAAGCTAATCTATTCATGCCAAAATAATTCTAGAAATATAATTAAGAATGAACTTGAACAAGTAACTTAAAATCATATTTCATCTAATTCAATATTGTGCATAGGTATGGAATTATTAATGAAATATCTCACTGATTATTTTTATTCATCTCTAAGTAGTTTTATTTAAAAAAGAAAGGAAAGAATTTTGATCACTTAGTAAATTATTATTTCCTAAGAAAAACTGAAGTTCAAGTGGATAAAGACAATAATTGGGAATGCAAAAGGAATTTTAATTCTAAACTGTAATGATTGTACATAAAGTTTTTTTTAATTATAGAGGTCCCCCAATGTTCAGTGAAGTTGATTAAAATCACTTGTCGACATGAGAATGCTCACAAAATCAAATGAAAGTAAGTGTGATATTTTAATTATCCACACCTGCAAACATTTGAAGAAAAACAACCTAGTGATTTCAAGTGTCAGAAATAAATATACAACTTGTATTTTGTCTGAAATTTAAAAGTTTTTCAAACTTTATTCTTTCATGAAATATGAAAACAAGCATTTTCCAGTAATTCTATATACTATATTTCATTAACTGATCCAGGTTCTTTTAATGTCTTTTTTTCCATCTCTTCCATTTGTTACTTTCTTATTAAGGTCATCTTTCTACAACTGCATTTTTAAAAAAGCTACTATGATTATTTAATTTTTTGTGTGATAAACCTGCAACCTTCCTGGCATAGTATAGATAGTCACTGAGGGTATATCCAGTTATTTCCAATGGGTCCGTGACTAATTTTAAAACTTATTTGTACTCAATATGCTAAAACTCCAATAGTAGACTCTTCCAGAGCAAAGGGAACCAGTAACACGGCAGCCTGATAAATAGAAAATCAACATCATCCCAAATGTGCTTCATTTTAGCAGCTTTCCAAATGATTTGGGATAAAAAATATTGGTAGAAAAGGAGGTTCCAGAATGCTGTATTTAGGTGTCATATGCACCTGAAGGACTTTCTTAAGTACTTCCTTGTTTTAAGGACAAGAAATACATTTACATTAGCTAGAAAACTGTTGAGAAGATACAGAATTCCAGAAGACCTAAGGCCAAAATTGCAGCTGTATTTCCCAAGAGGCTAGAACTCCCTCTCTGCTTTCTGAGCCCAGAGGCTGATTTTTCTCTCATCTCTACTACTTGTTTTCATTTTCTTCCTTCTCTTAACCTGTAGTTCATATGTTCTTCCTCAGTTTGAAGAAAATAGCCTTCCTAGTTATGGATATATGTTTTCTGTTCTTTCCCCATATTTAAAACTTATGGCTGAAACCTACTCTGTACTAAATGTAATTCAATAATACCTCCTGAATCAATTATATGGCCCCCTGAACAAGGACATTCATAATAGCTTTGACAGTGAGGAAGGATTCATGACCACAATCTATACCATTATCACCACCCTAATGTCTACGGATGGTTCCCTGCAAAAATTGTGGCATGATGGCCATAGGAGTATCCAGAATATCATCCCTGCATATACAGACACTGTGGTGATAGTTGTGGGCCAGGTCATTCCTGAGCTGAATGAGAAGATCACTAGCATGGTCTTTTGTGTCCCCAACCCCAACATATTTATAATGAATCTTACCTGTCATCTAGAGAAAGCTAGCAAATATGATGACATTAAAAAGCTAGTAAAGCAGTTATTGGAAGGCCCAAGTAAAGAATATCTTTTGTTACCCTAAAATAAAGATTATCTGCAACAGGCATGATGGTGAAGCCCTGTTATACCAGTACTTGGGAGACAGGGACAGGAGGATCATAGGTTTGAGGAAGTCAACAAGTTTGTAAGACCTTGTTTCAAAATAAAATATAAAATAAGACTAGTGTGTGGCTCAGGGATAGAACACCCATGATTAGTACCAAAAATAAATAAATAAAGTAATAAATGAATAAATAAATGGATGTTCTTGGCCATACCATTTTTCCAACTTCAATATTGTGGTTGGCATTGCTTTTGATGACCAGGTTGTCATTCTTATCTTCTAGAATGTCAATGACTTGGCTACAAAAACAAAGTAGGAGATCTTGTGTTCCAAATGTCCTCCAAGGGATATAAATCCTCTGAACCACCAACTTTTATAGACCATGAGAAGTCCTTAGCTCTTGGGGAGTCCTTGTGCAAACTTATATCCTAAAGCACCAGAAATCTCCTCTTCATGGTTCAGTTTCCATCCTTGACTCTCTGAAGGAGAGAGTCTCTTAGGGAGCCCACCCTGTCATATATCATTGGTATAGTATGTTGTACTCAGTTAAAAGTAAAACAAACATAAAAACAAAATGATAACAAACACCTACAAAAACCATAAAAAACTCATGAAGATTGTATGAGCCTTCTTAAACATGGCCAGGTACCCATGTAAAGTACCTCTGTCCAGGGAGTGTGCCTGAGGCTGGCTGTGCAACGTGGTAATGGAGACTCAAGACCCAGCAATGATTGTGGTTAGAGAGACGGTTACTGTCAGGGTTAAGAGAATGATTACTGTTACTGTTACTGTTACTGCTTGGGTAGCATCCTGGATCCCAGAGAGAGAGAGAGAGAGAGGTATAATAAAGAGAAGTTTGAACCACCAACATTCAGTTATCATCTCCATTGGGGCCTCACGGTTGAGGGTCCAATGTGGGGGACAATAGTTGGATGGATAAACATAGTCATTTTATATTATTTTATTTTAATCAGTTTGTACAATTACTTATCTACTTATCATCCCAGAAAGACTGGGAAATTAGAAAAATATATTCATTTTCTTCATTTCTAATACCTAGAAGAATGCCAGACATCTTGTGGGTCCTCCATATTGATTTGTTGGATCATTGAGAACAAATAAATCAATAAATTTTGCATCATAAAAATGGAATAAAAACTTTTATAATTGCAGAAAAATATATTATTTTATCAGAAGGGGCTAGGTATAAATAAGTAGAACTGTTAGATGAACACCCTGAGTCTGAGGCCAAATGGTATGAGTGGAATGCACACATTGCCAACACCAATCATTCAGATGTGACATATGTTCAATTCACTTAAATTGTGACATGTTAATATAAGTGGAGATTGGGTGCTTAAATTTTGAGTGAAGAAAAGGAATCTTAATGACCATTTAATAATATTATTGACAGAAGAAGTAAAATGTATATTCAAATAATATGTGAATATGTTAAATAACATGAGAAACTTGCACTGAAAATTGCAATTTTAATTGATCCTTAAAAGTGTATAAAATTGCATACCACAAATGTATTGAGGATATCTTCATACTGCACGAATGGGAGAATAAATATCTCATTTTCTATTTATTTTTATAAATCAAATTCTGACCTTATGGCTGAATCAATTTTATAAAAATTTAATCTTCATCAATATTAGTTATTTTTATTCCTGACAAAAGCAATATCCCTGAAGGTTAGATTAACTCAGGAAATATAGCACATGCTTTCAGGCTAGAATCCTGTCTGTTGTGTTCAAAAATTGTATTTCTCTCATTTACCTGCTTGTTTGACTTTGAGCAAAGTTTTATTTTATTTTTAACTGGGTACAGCATACTACTTAGCCTTAGTTCTATCAGTTTTAAAATGGGGTTAATGCTAACATCATAGGGTTGTGAGATTAAATATATGTAAGACATATAGCAAATGGCATTAGATGTTAGGTCTTTTTGACTGACTACAAATTATCAACAAGATATCAATTTCTCAGTTTGTTTGGCTATATATAAATTTGGCAGCTTGGCTGATCCTATTTATTTATTTATTTGCTTTGTTTTTTTGCAATATTCGGAATCAAATGCAGGGCCTCATGCAAGCTAGGCAAGAACTTTACCACTAAGCTATATCCCCAGCACTACTTCACCGACCATTCCCTAGTTGTGCATGGGTATCACTGGGAAGTCCCAGTACCAAAAATGTTGCTTTTCTTGATGAATCATCAAACATTGCAAGCTCTGTGGGATGCTGCCACTAAGTGATACATGGATCTCAGATATTCTGGAACTTCTCAACTTCTGTCTTCTTGCATACTTCAGGAAAATTTTGATTACTCTCACCTCCTCTCCCCAAAGTACTTCTTTTTCTCCTACCCAAACACATTGTGCTATCTCTTCTAAGTCTCTTTTTTGGGAGGTTTCTGAGATTCCTCCTGCAAAATATCCTGAGGCATGGAATTTCAAAGGGCATGCAAGAATATCCCTGCTTTGAACAGGAATAAAGGGAAAATACAGAGGAAAATACAAACTGACATCTCAAAAATGCCACATAGCCATACTTACTTTTTTTTCCCCCTCTATGTCTCTTTTCTTCTTATAGTTTTATCAATTAGGAGCTGAGTTATATCCATACTTTAACTCACCTCACACTATTATTAGATAATGTTCTAGCTCTGATTGTATGCATGTATGCCTCTACCACCCTGAAGTTTATCAAGATGTATGATTATAATACAACAATAAAAAATAAATAAAATAAGTAGAGTTAAAGAGATTCTTTAAGTTCATTTTTAATTCATGGGGAAAATTACAGTAAGAGATGGAAACAGAGTAGCAGTAGGATTTTCAGAGTCATGACTATAGAATTAAATGCAGATTCTGCTATTTACTAGCCATTTACTAACTTTTGACCTTTGAAAATTGAATTTTATCATTATTAAAATGAGATAAAGTAAATCAGTGAAGATACATATTTGGTTATGGTTGTAAATGGCTTTGGGGTAGGAGAAGAAATTAACATAAAGAGGAGCAAGAGGACTTTTGGGGGTTGGAAATAGTGTTGACTTGGTAATTCGACAAAACTCATTAAATCATATACCTAGTTAGGTATGAATGTGACTATATGAAAGTGTTAACTAAGTAAACCTCAGTTAAAAGAAATGGGTGATACCATCTTAGGGATGTATCTGACACTCAGTGATCATCTAAAGGATACTAGCTTTTATCATTATTTTATGATCTCATAAGAAATCAGTTACCTTACAGACATCTGTGTAAAATTTTGTTAGAGAATATAAATATACATAATTATGGAGAATTGGGAGGTAAGATTATGGAAATATTTCCCATAGTCCCACACATTTATGAAGAACTGATTTGAGTCACATGGTGTTGTGGGTGCTTCAAACAACGTGGAAGTGAAAATCAAGATAAACAGGAAAAATAGATCACGAAACACTTCTCTCCTTTAGGTATGTGAATGCTTTTTCTCTGTCACTGGGCTTTTAGGAAGAGGGCCTCTCTGCACCTATTATACAATGGTTTCTTTCGATTGACCCAGTTAAGCTGTCTCCTATCTCAAAACCAGAAACGCAAAACTTCCTTATAGAATGATTATAAAAGAAACAAAGAATGAGATACTAATATACTAAGCTACTTATTCAGAGTTTAACTGGCATGGGTAATTGCAGTGTAAAAGAATAGATATTCAATGACTGGAATTTTAAATAACTATATAAATTAGTATGTTCATTTGTGAATTAGTTTAGTTTGATAAACACAATAAAAACTGTAACCCACTTTAGTAGGAATCAAATAATTTTTTCAATAGCTTAAAGCATCTTACTTGCTAACAAACAATATTTATAGTTGTTTAATGAATAGAAAAACAAGCAAACCAGATACTTTCATGAGTTCGTCCAATCAGTTACAAAACTATGTGTCTCTGGATATTTGGTACCTTATTATTTATCATTGCTTGAAAACTGGAAATCTTTGCAAACCATTTGAATGGGGCATATCTATTTAATCAGTATACTATCTTGGTTTAACTGTAGCTATATTTGGCCTTAAGATCTGCTAATGCACTATCTCTGTGACCCTGGAAAATTACTTAACTTTGAACATCAATTTCCTCTTCTGAGATATTGAGAGGATTACTGTGCCTACTTCTATCTAGTTGATAATATTGAATCCTATAAAGCAAGTTAAACACCCAAAAGAAAAGTGTTAGTGCAATTATTATTATTTTTTTTTTAGATTTCAAATTTTGGAGAAAAGCAAATTTGAAATATGAAAATAATATTATTGTAGAACCCCATAATACTAAATATGAAAGTAATATTACTTTCCAAATTGCATGTATTTGTTGTATTTCTCCTTTCCTGCATTCTTTTGTTGTTATTTTTCATCTTATAGGCTATAGGTGTTTTTGTCTTTAAAACTTCTTACTTTGGGGGAGAAAATATACAAATAATAACAATAAGTAAGATTTATTTTGCATGTATGTATGTCAGACCTGGCCCTAAGAACTTTCCATGTGTTTAGTAAGTCAATCCTCACAACTCCAAGAGCTAGATACTATCATTATATTCATCTCAAAGAGGAGGAGAGTGAGGTTTCACATAAATAGCTAGCCTCTTCAGACCACACAAATATAAAATGTCTCAAAGATTCTTTGCTTTTAGAAATAGCTTCCAGAAATGGAAAGTTAAATTATAGGTGTACATGTGTGTGATTACTCGTTTTATCAATACTAACATAGTTTTCCTCCTCTTCTTCCTCTATTATTCTTTTTTGCTACTACCATTTATAGCTGGCTTACCATTTTCCATGAACAATATTAGCAAGCTCCAATATATTATACTTTCAATATATGTGAGGAAATGATATCAGATTTATTCAACTTGCAGATGAGGAAACTCAAACACAGAACTCTAAACCTGCTTGTGCTTTACTAAGGGGCAGTGTCAGGATTCAAATAACATCAGTGTGCTTTCATAGCTGTATATTACTGATGGTGTACCAGTGAAAAATGTTATAGATATGCTTTCTGACCACTATTTTTACATAGCATGATCTTTCAGCCACAATCGTGAAATTCGATTTCATCAATTCATAAGGACCAATACAGCATAATAAGATGGTGGTCAAACTGGTCTCTGTTATAATTACTATTGTAAATTCTATGTTTAATAATTTCTGAACCAAATATTACTTCTATTCTCAAAATGCAGCACTGGAGAAGTAAATTCGTGTGTCTCATTCCATTTCTCTGCATCATTTTACTTCTTTCTCTGACTTCACAATCCTTCTCTATTATATTACATTCAAATATTGCAAAAGAGATATAGACTTCCAAAGTCTTATTATTTTCTTTTTTCCAATTCCCTCAAGGGTGCTGTAGAAAAACTTCTGCCACCTCATCATTACCAGTGGAATTCATGTATGACTGGAGAGGCTGCACATTCATATAGCACTGCACACACACACACACACACACACACACACACACACACACACACGTACATTTGCCATTCTTAGTTTTTTCAACTGGGCAAGATAATATAAAGAATGTGTACTTCTAAACATATCTTCGTATTTCAATTTTACCATGTAAAATGACAAAGGAAATGTCTGATAAAATGACTTCTTTGTTCCTTGGATTTTCTCAGTCATTTCTACCTTGATCTGTATTCTATAGTCATTTACCACTTTTGCCATTTGCTCTTGATCCACTGTCGGTAGATCATTCTCTCAATGCGTCAAAATATCTGATAACTTATGTTCTATTTCTTTTTTCTTGCTGAGGGAAACAAAAGTCTTTCTTAATCTCAAATCTTGCAGCTCACATTGTGTAGTATTCAATAATCAAATTCAGAGTTTAGACTTTTTTTGTGCTTAGCTTAATAATATATATATAATATATATTAAGCAATATTTCCTTATTCATCAAATTTATATAGTATCAGAAGACTTTCTACTATCTATTATATACAAGTGAAATAATTTAATTTCTCCTTCCCTCATCACTTGATTCTTTCTCAAGTTTACAATTATATTATTTAGTTTTTTTATTTAAATTTTTAATTCATTATTTTAATCCTGTGAACATGACTCAATTATATTAAATGTAACCAAATATTCTTAAGCTACCTAGTCCTGATTTAAAATATTTATAGAAAATCTATGTAATTCATGCAGTGAAAATATATCCTTCCTTATCTCAAATTCTACCTCCTACTTTTTCTAGGTGGCTCATTGCAGTTTTCTAGCTTAAATGTATTTTCTATTGAGTAAACAATCTGTGACATGATTTGCTGTCATTTTGGCTTAGGTGTTCACAAATCAAGTCCTCCTATAGGAAATTCTTACCTCCTTTAACAATTCTCTTCCTGTTTTTGTTTGTTTGTTTGTTTGTTTGTGCCTGGAAATAGTTGCAATTTGTTTTGTAAATATGTTTATCTTTCTTGATATCTCTCGGGGTTTATATGGTCTCACTGAAACTGTAAGTGGTAGTCCACTGAATCATCTGTTAATATTAAAGATATCAGTGAAATTAGTGTGATTTCAGAATGGCAAAGCAAGAAATACTCAATCACAGAATCACTAATTAGAATTATTTTGCTAGACAAATATTTAAAAAAATATCTATGATGTGTTAGAAAAAAACACAGAATGGAAATATCTTTTCCTTGTTCTTAATCTGAATCATTAAAATGAAAAACTAAAATAGTAAGTTTGTGAAATTTTTTATTATGACTAAAGTCCAATCATATTTGGTTAGGAGAATTAGCTTCTATGTTTTGGATTTACATATAGGGAATACTCAATAAATCTTTTTCTTTAATTTTTATCATTGCAGAAAGGATATTGGTGCTGTGATAAAAATGTGACAATGGTAGATCATACATATAATTTTCAATTGGCCTATAGCAATTGAATTATTCCTTAATATGTTTATCTATAGAAAGAAGGCCAAGAATTCTTCCAAGTAAAAAATGAAAAAAAAATGTACTTTGCAGAAATAAAACTTCAGAATGAGTTACCTAGATAATCATCTTTCCTTGCACCACAGATAGAAGGTTGGTCCAAGAGATGCATTAGCTCTATATTCCAAATTATTGTTTTCGAACCTTATCATTCTTCCATTTATGTGTCTTAGCATTTTTGAAACTGTCTGGCATGGGTAAATTGAGTTGGTGTGAGTCAATAGAACCTAACAGTAACTGTGTCATTGCGAAAGCTATGGAGACATTTCCTACTTCTATCATACATGCAAATGCTTGTCTTTGCTAGTGCTATGCTGAAGGTTAGATGAGAGAGAGCTGCAGCTTACACAGAGTGCTGTGTGTTATTATTCTAAAGAGAGGCCTTTCTTCACTTCATGGTACTTGTTGGGACACAAATATCTCAGGAAGCTAGAGACTGTCATAAATTTTAAAATGTGTACGTAGAATTAAATGTGTTTCCTACTATTAATTAGTTATTAATAGATATGATTTTCCCCTACACTAACTGTGAATAAACAGTAATTTCTCTTTTTAGCATCTATTAGACATTTAATACAGGTTCTTATGTTTGCATGGTCAAAATAATATCTTCTGTGCTGGGTAAAGTGGTACTTCAGCAAATGCCCTATGGTCCACAAAGATCTATTGCTTTACTAATAAGTAAAAGGACAAAATTAAATGCAAATGATTATTTTTAAATTGATGCATTTCTTAGCCTGTATGTAAACAAAAGTATATATTCCTCCACCTACTTCTTATTCATCAACATCTACAATTATTTGAAGCAGAATTTAAAATGTAGGAAAGTGAAAATTCTCTAATAATTCTCTATACAAATTTTTCTTAAACATCAGCAAGGTGATTTACTTAAAAATAGAAATTTAACATTATGTAGCTGTTCTAACTTCGAGGGATGTAAATGTAATATCCAAAAAATAGCAGATAGTGTCCAGAAAACAGTCTAATATTGAGTATTGCTGAGAGCTTAAGATTAATGCTATGGAAGCATAGGTATATTTTTAAAGCAAGAAAAGTAGGACAGGGAGAAGATGTGGAAAACATAAACTAGAAAAAGGAAACTTAAATATTTGACATATTTGGGACAAGATATTTTGATGGATCATTGTCTTAGCTTGTTTGCTGACCCACATAGTAACTAGTATCAATCAGAAGAAAAGTTTCTGACTAACACCGCCATATATGAGCATTTCTCCCCAGTGGTCTGTCAATGGCAAGGAAAAGTATGATTTATTCACTGACCATTATTATCTATTCTATCATTCCTTCCCTGTTCAAAAAAATTTGATGTTTCTACAAATACAACTTTAAGATTGAAAATAATGATTTGAATGAAGTGCTCTTTATATGGGTGTATATTCTGTATAGATAGATGCATTATCTTGGTGAAATTTTTTGTTTTCATAGAAGTTTGGCACATACATACTATAAACATTGATCTTTGTTAAGAAATTCTGATGTATGGCAGATATCTTTCAGTTCACAGTACGTATGATGCTAACTAATTGTGTGAGAGAATGATAAAATTGTTCAACCGATAGAACACACTTTAATATTGAACATTTAGTTTTGAAAATATAATTGGAAAATTGCCCCAGTTAAGTGTGTATTTTGACATCAGATGAAAACATTATATAATATATTGTTAATTATAAACTTGCCAAGTTCAAGCCTGTATGATATAAAAGGGTTTAGAAAAAATGACAAAATATTGGTACATTACTTTTTTGTCTGAGCAAATATAAGAACACAATTGTTTATAAATATTCAGTAGGAAGTTTTACTTTAAATTTTTGACTAGATGTTTATCTTAATTACTGGAATTAATATCAATCAAATTCCTATAGCAAATACTTCGAAAGAAAATGGATTAAACAGAGATTTAGAACTATTATCATTAATGTCTTTATTAATCATTTTAAATTAAATCTACTATCACTTGAAATGCTATAAGTGAAGAATAAGCATTTTACCTTCAAATACTTCCCCTCCTGTAGACAAATGTTTATGTAACAATATTACCAGCATCGAAAATCCTGAAGGATGAGTCTTCGGTTTCTGGTTTCATGGTTTCCCTTTAATTTCAACGTGAAAGGCCAGAATTGCATCTATTAAACATGACCTAACAAGAAAAGAAAACATCGGTAATGATTTTATTTGCGATTCGGTTTCCTGCATTGCATTAGAAGCAACAAAAACCTTTTACACAAAACATCAAAAGTGCTTTATTTTGACAATTAAATTTTTAAAGAAATAAAGCACTCCCAGAGTGAAAACTGATCCAGTTTACAATGAAGAGACTCTATTTATTTTATCTACCTGAAATATTTGCATCTCCAGATTAAGTAGTTTTGCTAATCGGTTTACATCTCTAAGCAGGCTGTAGTTCCTTAAATATTTATACAGTCTTAATGTACATCATGCTGGTTTTATTAATTTTAACCCCAAAGCCTCTTCTACCAATTACTACTTAATGACTATATTGCCTTTTCTCTTGATCGCCTTTGTTCTTTGCTACAATATTAAAAAAAGGGGGAGGGAGCATGAGGCTTAAAATAAAACAGCTAAATAAAATGCCACATGGATTGATTCACTATGTAGGTTCTCACTCCTCTGATTCACCTATAGCTTGCAAACTTTCCTGTTTTTGTCATGTTTTGTTTTTTCTGAATCCAAATTCATATACTTTCTTTTTATCCTAACAAAACAAAATAAAAATCTGTTTACCTTATTAAGCTGATTTTAGATTTGATGTTTCTTAATAAAATTACATCGAAGTCATCGAGTCATACTATATCTTTTGACCGATGAGCAAAGGAAAACACGTCTCTTAGGATCTTAGTAAGATCTCTCAGAAAAATAATAATAATTTTAAGAAATATTTTCATGAAAATTCATGTAATATTTTCTTTTATAAAACATTTGTGAAAGAGACTTGTTTTAATTTCTAAGCTATTTTCCTCATTTCTAATATGTCAAGAATGGGAACTATTTTGGAATGCAAATTTAAACATGCAAAATACAACACACAAATATATATATTTATATAATATATGTATATTTATATATAAATGTATATAAATTATATAATGTTTTATATATAATTTATATAATTATATATAATATATATTTATATATATTATATATAATGTCTAACTTTATTTGAAATAGTGCCTGTGAATGAAATGAATATATTTATTTTCCTAAATATTTGTTTACCTAAATAACCAGAAATAATTTTCACTACATATAAAAATCAGTTGTCATATTTACTTGGGATAAAGTTATATAGCATTAAATATATTAGGAATTGAAATAGTTCTGATTTCCAAATAATATGTGTTAAAATATATTTTACTTATATTGCGATATTTATATATGACTCAGTGATGTATACATATCCATTTCATCCATCTCTGTAGCTATCATTTACCTATCTATTACCTATATACTGTGATATGTGCCACACCTAGGCTACATTCACAAGACATTGAAATACCCATTTGAGTGGAGGAATAAGGCAATAGAAGGACATTATGAAACAGGAAGAGTTACAAACAGATTTTTATTATTTCAAAAGAAGCATGATATTAATTTTATCTATTGTACTAGGAGTTACTAGTTTGTACTTGGGATAAAAGTTATGAAATAATTTAGTTTCAAAATTATTTATAATCATTGTTCTTTCTATTATCTCAGTTCCTAATTATTCTAGCTTTATTTATGTTTGCAGTTGTTAGTAATTCAAACTATGGTAAAGAAAAAATAATTAGTTATATATAAGATCTTATAGAATTCTCATTTAATTATTTGTCTTAGGTAGAATCTTCCAGAAATAAAAAAATTTTATTGCATTTAGCCATTAATATGCATATTTAATAAAATAATTCTTTCTAAAAAGCATTCAAATGTAAACGCTTCGTGAATATTCCTATCTATACTCAGCATATAGTAGACACTAAAAAATATTTATGCTTATATGAATGAACCAGCAAGTAGATTTCATAAGTTTTCAAATGATCCCATCCATTGGCAAAACTCATGGTCTTATTGTGAGTAAACAAGCTGCTATTCTTGCTCATCTTGCAATAATTTATACATTCCACTTTTCTCATATTAAAGTTTTATACTGTAAGAAAAACTCACTTATCCAGTCTCAGCCTATTCAGCTTTCTTGTGTGGCAAGACATGCTGGACTCTTCTTAGGCTGGCCCAGACTACTTTCCCCTTTCTCCCAGTATTCTCTGGCATGAGCCCTGTTTGTTTTTCAGAGAATAGAGAATAATCTTCTAGCTTTCCCTCAAATATATCAAATTTTCTCTAAATTTACATATTGTTGCTCTTGAAGCTATTATGCTCTTAACTTCTTACGCAAATCACACTCATTCTTTAAGTCTCAGACCAAACTCTACAATCACCAGGAAGCTTTCCCGACCACTGTGGTTGCTTTGCTCAGAATTCAGACACTATGCTATGATTCAATCACTCCTTTGTTTGGAGTTGTGATGCATGTTTCTTTTGTCTCTCCAAATAGAGACACAGCCCTCGATTTTTGTAGAGCTCCTAGTATGGTATTAATAGAGAGAAGCTCAGTATATTTCAGTAAGTAAAATAAGCAGATCTGTTCTGCTGTGTAATTAGTTCACCATTGTTATATCTCTATTCCCTGGAACAGAGTGAGTGGCTAGCATGTAGAAATCGCAGAGATACTATGAAGATTTGATGCTGTCAGTTGAAATGAAGTAATTTTCCCCATTGTTTAAAATGTTTTCAGCCTCATTTTTTTCTGCTAACGAAGATTCTTGAGTTATCTTTTGTTGCCTGCAGAATTTCAGATAGCTGAACCTTACGAGGTCCCAATTAATGTGTGAATATTCTATATCATACTCACACTAAGCCATATGCTGCTATGTTAGCATAACACACACACACACACACACACACACACACATACACACACTCCTTTTTGCTGAAATATGAAATGCAATCTCCTCTTTTTCAGTTTTTAATTGTTTTGAAAAGCAGATATGACTAATCCAACATATATTCTTCTAGTGTTTGTTTTGATATAAATATAAAGGTTATAACAATTTTAAAGTGTACCTTAGTTTGAAACTGACAATCTAATTTTTTTGCAAGGACTTCAAGAGATCAATCATCTATTTTTATATTCTGGAGTTCAGCTGTACACAGAGGACCTCATTGCTTGAACTTTCCTTCTTTTTATACATAGACATTTTTATAAAATATTCATAAGAAATTGTTGACTATAGAACTATGGCAATTCTCTTGAGTGATCCTGGGAGTTTTTCAGTCAATGAGCTCCATGCAGCTCTGGCAGCGTGAGCCACGCTCCATAAATCAGACTAAAACCATTTTATGTTGCTTTTAAAATTACTGCTATCAACAAAACCCATGAGCCTGAATTACTTAATCTATGCAGATGTTGTTAACTGCATTAATTATTTAATTCTGACAATAAAACAGCAGTTCCATTTGCCTTAATACAGACAGACCATTCACACTGCTAATTTTTAAAGAATATTGAATGATATGACCACTAGATGGGAGTAGACAGCTTTTTTAAGCTTTGCAAGGTATGAAAATGGAAGTTGCTAAACTTAGATGTAAGGTAATTCTAGGTTACTGTATTACATTTCTAACCAAAGCTCATGAAATATCTTTTGTTAACTAGTGTAAGTTCCATTAAGATTGAATTGCTTTCCTCAAGAACTGAGTTGATTTGAAAGAACGATTTTCTTCATTGTCTTTATAAACATCTGTATGATTTCATGAGGAATAAACTATACATAAACTTGTTTTAAATTCTTTGTTGACATGAAAACCAATTTTGCATAGTAGTTAAGTAACCAGTAGTTCAATGAATTAGGTGGTCCATTTTGAGATACAATTGAGTGTTTGAAATAATCACATTAACTAAAAATTAATAAAAATAATTGCATAGGTTATTATTATTATTGTCTTTCGACCACTAGTTAAACATGATGCACATGTTTTGAATATTAAGTTTCTCCAATAAGACACATGCATGAAGCAAAATGCTATATTTTTTTAAACTAGGTGAGCTGTGGCAGTGAGCTGTGGCAGGTCAATGAAATTATAATTGGTTCTAATTAGTACTCTTCAAGCTGTTATTTTTTATTTAACCTGCATCTAAATAATACAGGAAGAAAAATTAAAAACTGTCTCAGGAAATAACAGAGATGACCACACCAAAATGCACAACTCTTTCTATTAAGTGATTATTTTCAAAGATCAGATTTGCTTTTATTATATCAGTGGTGGAGTGGAATGGGGAATGATTACTTAAAAAGTAATTTTAAATTGCAATTTTTTTTCTCAAGTAAAAGCAAGTCATTGCAATACTCATGCTCTTTTTGTTATTGCTATCAAATACTCTTTTTGTTATTGTTGCCAAATACTACACTGGGAAAGAGGTCATTCAACGTGAGGTAAATGTCACATTTTCTGCAAAAGCTTTGAGTTTTCTTACTTTGCTTTGTTTCGAGAATTGCTAGAAATCTCTCTGATTCTATCTCCAGTTTTCTTCAGTAAGCCTTGTCACACATGTGAGCTGAACATCAAACTGATTATTTTCTTTGCGCAGCACAAGTTGAAATTTTAAAAATTTAGATATCCATTTATCTTATGTGTGTCAAATATAAAAAATCTTTCAAATTCTGTCTAATAATTTGAAAATTCTCTGATAATTTTTTTCTGTGCATTAATGTTCACCTCCATTTTTAAAATGTGAGTTTGTCAATGTCAAAACTTTGCAGAATGTCTGAATAGACAGCCAACTGGAGCTGTCCTTTTAGGTTTATTTTCTCTAAAATACCAATAGTACTTTAGCAACCACATTTGATTTGGGGTTTATTTTTATAATAGCATGGTTTGTTTATTTCTGATTGTTTCATATAGATTTCATTACATATTTAGCTTATGAAAATGCCTTCTTGGAGAAATTTTTCATAAATCTAATCTCTTATCTAGGCTTCTTCTGTTTCATCCTTTAACCACAATCTTCTTTCAATTTCATGTAACCATTACATTTTGGCAAGTTAACATTAAATCTCTTAAATGGTAATATTTGCACACATGTAAATTATACTCCACTGTTAACATTTTTCTCAGGTTAAGTATTATCATTTTAATCTAAGAAAAATTGCCAAAGGAAAATGCAAACACTTGTTATGGCAATGGGGGAAACTTAAATACTACTTACAGTAACCATTAAATATATCTCTTATTATATTAACTTGTAATAATATCTTCCAAATGATGAGCAAGATAATGTAGTCTTTGTGATATAAGAAATGTAATCTTAAAAGAAAGTTTTAACCAGATTTAAATGTTTCCAGTATTCCACTTAAGAAAGTTGAATTACATGGCAAGAATTTTAGAGCAAAATTAACACTGCAATTCTCCAATATATTTTAAAGTAAACGTTTTTCTTCATACACAGAATATAAAAGTGCATATTAAATCAATTTAGATTAGCAAATGGAGCTGGTCATAATGTTTCATTTCATGTTACTTAAGAGTTTTAAGAGGTTGGTAAATTTATTTCAGAAAAAACAAATATAACATTATGAAAAAAGTGAAAAAGACAATGTCTATTCGAATTCATATCTGACTTAATTTTCCTATTTAAATAACCTTAACAATACACTTACTATAGGAAATAATTGCTGTTATTTATATACTAAAAAATAGAAAATAAAAGACTGTTATTAAATTTAACTTTCTGCTTTCTAATCTCTATTTTAACAAAAATGCACATAATTTATAATTTCTTATGAAGCATTTTTTGTAAATTTTCCAATTTTAACATTTTAAATATAAATTACTAAAATGTTTAAATATTAGGAAGCATCAAATTGTTTATTCTGATTAATTTGAAATATTTTAAATAAATCAAAGATCTATATAATTAGACAAGCTTTAATGTATTTTACAGTACTATTTTTATAAGATGTAAAAAAGTTTGTGCTGGACCTGGAGCAAGCAAGTAATCTTTAGTTTAAATAAGAAAAATGTTAGTGCAGTCAAATGATATATACACATATATATATATATATGTGTGTATATATATATGTATATATAATGTCCAAAGAATAACTATGAAATCTAGCTTTTTTTATGTGTTACTTACATTCTTTTTTCTTAACCTAAATGTGTTACTACCTGGGAACAGATCAAACATTTAAGCCACAGGCAGGTGAGTTAGCTCCACTCTTTACCTGCTTGTGAAATTGTCTGAAAGACACTAAATCTCCTAAGTACCTCAGCTTCTCTACCTGTCAGATGAAGAGATCACCACTGCCCTATCTCTGTCATTTTTTTTTTATTTTTAATCATAGAATGTTACAAGAATTATTGAAATTAGTTCTGCAAAAGTACATTCAGCCCTGGGGGAGAAAATGCTCTGAGGAAATATAACATGATGATAACAAAGAAAATGTCTTTCTAATAAAGAAATTATAAGGATGTGTGTGGTATTAACAGAACAAGCAGTGTGCATGCAATGAGAGAAGTATTTGAGGGTATCTGATTTTTCTGCATTCAACTCTGTAGCTCTGGAAGGCCCCCTCATGATTGCTTGTTAATACTATCTGAAAATTACACTTCAAAAACTAAATTGACTTCCTATATACATTATTCCTTTGTATTAACTTGCTTATTTCAAGTTAAATTATGAGTAAATTTATGTAGTATGAAGAGAAAGAATAGACATTGTCTTCTGCTTCTGATGCTGTCAGTGTGGTAGCAGATGTTATATTCTATTTTACTTTATTTGCTTAATTGTTTAAAGACAAATATGTGTGTGTATGTATGTGTGTGCTCACATGCATTCATGTGTGTGTGTGTGTGTGTGTGTGTGTGTGCTTATGAAATAACTTGTAAACCTGCATTTATCTAGAAATGCATTTTCAAGCTTAGGAATTTGTGTAAAATTTGACTTTTCAAGGCAGTGTAAAAGAACTAAAATATAAGGCAGCTGCAGTATTGAAATCAGCAACATTAATTAATATGAATGTCAGATATATGTATCTATAAAATATTAAATAAATATATGCATATATCTCTAACCATTTCTGTTTAGCCATTTAAGATACAATCTCAAGCCTTATTCTATTAAAAGCAAAGGATCTTCCTTTGTTGTAACTCAAATTCTGCTTTTTTGGTTGTTGTTGTTGTATTTTTTTCTTCTGTTAAGAAACTCTTTTTATGGTAGATTTTTGGGAGGGGAGCATCCTAAGGCACATGATGTACTTACACAATTATATCAAGATCACTCACTGAACTGAACTTGAGAGGGAGAGAAGGTGAGGGAGCGGGGTGGGAATTGGGGAAAGGGTCAGATGAGAAATGTGTGCACATTTGTCTTTATCAATTTGTACCTAACAAAAATGTATATATACAAAGCATGAATTATTACAATAAAAAAAAGCAAAGGAAGCAGAAAAAAATCCTTCCTTGCCTTCAAAATGGAATATATTACTAATTTTGCAAAGGTCCTGAATTTAAATAAAAAAGCATATATGAGGTGCTGTATTATGTTTTCCAGTCCCATTTTCCCTATTTTACAGAACAGTCTAATTCAAGTTACACAGTTTGTGTGAATGAGAATATGGAGTCCATTACAAAAGTCAACGAGACCAACGTGGAATAAAACTGGCTTTGGCATTTCCAAAGAGAGAACAAACCTTTCTAAACAAGCTTATTTAATTTGGGAATTTTCCAAGCTCGCTTAACATAAACTATATTTTAATTCCAGAATAATCAGCCAGAGGGATTGGTTTTATGGACTCTCCATATAAGATTTGAAATACTTGGACTTCCTGCAAGTACAGGTTCAAGTCCCAGTAGTGCTCCATTCTTCAGCGGTGGCTGAGGGAAGTGCCGTGCATGCACAGATACATGTGTGAGGGACTTTTTTACAGATGAAGCGTCCAAAATGAGAGCATTGGTTGCACTGTGTGAAGATCCCAGTGCAATTTTCCTAAGAACAGAGTGTGTGGCTCATGAATGACTGCAGCTTCTGGGAACCTTGCCAAAAACCTAGGGCAACCTAGTGTGTGGCTTTGCTCTAAAGGAGATTAAACTCCCTATTTAAAAGCTCCCTCTACTCCACCATTGTGAGGGTTACACTCATTACTTTCTCCATGTTAGATGGTGAGTTAATACACATGCCTAAATGCAATATCTTAATTCCCCTCTCCCGCTTTGCCTGACGGGGTTGGAAGACTTGCCCCCACACATGGCATTCTGGGTTATTGATTTACAATGGCATACACAAAATGCTGTTACAAGGAGAATAATACGTGCACTGGATGGATAATCACATAAAAAGAAAAAAGTGACCCATAAAAGTTATCTCAGTAGGAATACCAAAATATATTTTTAAATGCTGAAGTAATAAGATTAATTTCCCTGTGAATAATTTAGTTGCATGTTTTCTAACTTTGGCCTGTGGTCTCACAATATCACTACTTGTAGCAAGTATTAAGTAAGCGACTAGGAATAAACCAACACTTGACACCATTTTGTACTCATTCCTATTGTGCATTGGTCATTATCATGTTAGTTACATATTTATGAGGAATTAGACCAGCAAAAATAGCTATTAAACAAAGAACTTTAATCTTAGCTTACCTCCTATTGACAATCAATCGATATATCTTCTCTCCACATATATGTAAATATATATTTATATATATGTTCACCTTAGAACATATATACTCAGAAGATGAGTTTGTTTTAACAAATTAACAATCAAATTTCATCAATCCAATTTATTTGACAATACTTACCATTTAATATTTCTGAAATTAAATGTCCTAGAGAATGTGAAATGGGGCATAATGAGAAATAATATTTCTGCTGCTGTTGATGTTTTCCTAATAACAATTTTATTTCTTAAAAAAGCCACCATTCTAATTATGATTATTTATCATGGAATAATTATGTATATGCTCCCAACATATTTTCATTCTATTTTTAATAAAATTCATTAAATTTTTCACTCAAGAAATAATTCAATGATATCTGAACTCACAGGATTCTTATGAAGAGCAACTGTTATAAAGGATATAAATGCACTCTGAAAAATAGTAAGTATTGTGAAAATATAATAAGTGCTTTTTTTTCTAACCACAGGACTTGTATTAAAATTAGCAGGTTTCGCAGAGAAAATAATGTTATGTACCTTTATGAATGTGCCACTATGAATTTCACTACCATGTACAGAAAGGGAGGAGGGTAGAAAAAAGAAAGATATATGAAGGGAGTAGACTTAATAATGTTATGTACATATATAAAACTTTAAAAATAAAATAAAATAAGCAATTTTTGAAAGGGCTTTTGCAAAAAAGAGAATAAGGCAATAAACAGCTTTTCTAAAAGTATTCCAAATGAATAACTAAATTGTAAAGCAAAGCAAGATAAATATGAAACTACATTTGGTATTAGACATCTTCCTAAACACTAGTGATGCAACTTCTGCCAAATGCTCATTTTGTGATTTTTAAATATCTGTCTTGGACATTGAACATTAGAAGTTATATGTTTTGTAATCTTATATTTTAAAAGGAACATTGATTTATTTAGTGTAGTTGCAAGGTAAGATCTCTGAATGAGATGTGGTTAAAGATTTTGGTCTTCCCTTTCATTTATATGCAAAATATTTGAAGGTGTACTTAATCACAAATTACATAATTACTTATATATAGAAAACAAGAACTTACAAATAAACTTATCTCTAATAAGATGCTTTAATGAGTTATTTGTATTAAAAGTTTAAATATAAAACTGTTAGTGGTGCATGCTTATAATCCTAGTACTTAGGAAGGCTGAGACAAGAGGATAACAGGTTTGAGGCTACAGTGCAAGTAATTCAGTGAGTGAGACCCTGTTTCAAAATTATAAAAAAGGAGATGGGGATACAGATCAGAGATATAAGGTTCAACCCCCAGTATCACACATACGCACCTGCACACACACACACACACACATACACACACACACACACCAAAATTAAGATCTTAGCTGCATATTCATATACAAACAACCACCTAGAAAACATTATACAAAGCAATTTTTTTTTTTTTTTTTTGCAGTACTGGGAATGGAACTCAGGGGCATTCTACCTCCGAGCTATACCCCCAGCCCTATTTTTTATTCTTTATTTTGAAACCGAGTCTCACTAAGTTGCGGAGTGCCTCACTAGGTAGCTGAGGCTGGCCGCGAACCCGGATCCTCCGGTCTCAGCCTCCCGAATGCTGGGATTACAAGCGTGCGCCACCACACCCGGCTTTACAAAGCAATTTTAAAAGGATGTCATTTACACCTATCTGAGGAATAAAGTATCTACAAAAGAACTAGGATGCTATTTGAGAAGAAAATTAAAATGTTTTTTAATTGTTAAGAACTAAAGAATAGCCAAACAAATGGAGACCTGAACTAGCCTGATAGGTGGGACAATTCTATGACCTGAAAATATGAATGCTTCCCAAACTGATTTACACATTTTATAGATGGAAATACTGTAGTTTGTTTTATAAGCCTTGTCAAAATTATTTGAAAGTATAAAGAAAGAATGACAGAAAAGCCAAAGACGTTCTTGTGAAGAACGGGAAGGAGCAGGGAGATTAGGAAGAGGTTAGATGAAGAGTATTCTAACCAGTTGCATCAGTCGATTAATCCATTTGATGTATTAGTAGATTGAATGGACTATTGGGAGGTGCTCAAAATGGTGGACAGGCAGCGGACGGATAGATGAAATAGGTCACTGGGGGTTTTATTCCTAGTTCCTTTTTCTTTCTTTGCTTTACAGCTGCCAAGAGCTCATCAGCATTTTTCTGCTGCACCCTTCTGTCATGAGGTTTCTGTCTTGAATTCAGCTGATCTTAGACTGAAACCTCTGAAACCATGAGCCAAAATAAGCCCTTTTTTTAATTGTTTGTTTGTTTAAGCTGTTTTTCTTATTTTTCACAGTAAAGAACAGCTGACTGACACTGTGATAATGACAATAATTGTGTACTGAATGTTTCAAAAAGAAAGATATTGAATGTTTTTACCATGAAAAGGTGATGAATGTTTGAAAATATTTAATATATACACACATATATACATATATACACACACGTGTGTATGTATGCATGTGTGCTTGACCTCATCTAAACATAATATATATGTTTGAGCTGATATAAACATTAAACAATATATACTGTATTGAAACACTACCCATTAGTATGTATATTTTTAATGCTTTTGTTTTTCAGATAAAATTAAATTTGAAAGAAAAAGACAATTGAGAAAAATTTTTCCTGAAATTTATAAAAATTTTTTAAAGACTATGAAACTTTTATCACTGAAAAATTAAAATCTGAATTTTTAAGGATGTTCTCTTACATAAATGATATTAGCAAGATCACACCAATTTCTATATCAAATACTCATGTTATAAACAAAATTTGTATGTTGTTTATACAAATCAGATATTAGAAAACCATTTAAAGAAATATCTGATATATATATATATATACACATATATATATACATATATATATATGCCATATTTCTTTCCCTTACACCATACATGGTGAATATGGGAAATGAGAAAAAGAAAAATTCTTAGAGCTATTTAGATGAAAACAAATATAACCTGTATTTCTTGATATTTAAAAACAAGCAAACCAACGACAACAGTAAAAAAAAGTCAAAATTGAGCCTTGTTTACTCAAACTGGTTCAATATTAAATTGGGAATTTAAATCAAAGTTTTAGAGTAAGAAAAATTTCTTATTTACATTTTTTTACTTGACTCAGCAGCTTAACCTATACAAATGCATGTGTGTCTTTGTGTGATGAGGGACAGCAATGTTTGGGGTTTCATGTGGCATCATGCTGAGGGCGGCTCATAGTATGCACCTTTGCTTTTCTTCTGCAATGGTCAGGGAAGTGTATATATCCTCCTGGGTTAGTTCTGAAATGAATTATCCTAAAAGAACCCCTATATCAATTACTGTGGTAAGGAAAATTAGCTTTGAACTTTACATACAACTATATATCTTACCAGACCATCTCCATTTCATCAATTACAACCTACAATAAAGTCCCACTTTATCTGGAATCAATTAAATGACTGGGTATTAGCTTAAATGCCCTGTATATTTTATAATGAATTGGAGAAACACTTTTTTTGCAGTGTTTTAAATGACATATTCTCTATTTTATTTCTTTTATTTTTTCTTTTTTTTTCTATTTTGCCTTAATATCTATTGTAGTAGTGATATCTATTCTTATAATTCACTATATTTACAATGATCATGTTTTGTCTCAAACCAAAAGCAGTTATAAGAGGTTTTTATGTTTACACAAATACTGGTGTAATGCTGGGTGACATCAACTATTTGTTGATATGGCCTAGTTATCTATTTCAGGCTTAGAAATTTTCATAGTCAATTCTAGTCACATAATTTTAATCTTTGCTCATGTTTTAAATATCTGTGTTTCAAATACTTTAAAAAATAGGTCAATTTTAATTAACCCGTGTAGAAACAATATAATATATTCAAGATTTACTCCTATCAGATAGCCCTAAAAGATTTAAAAAATATGCATAGTGCTTCCAACCTGAAATTTTTTAGTTTGCCAAATCTTAAGCTTTACCTACCTATTTTAGTTTTTATACTCTCTTTAGAGCCACTGTATAAATTGAATAGTTGAAAGATCTGTCTACCTATACACTTATCTAATTTATTTACTCATTCTTTCAGTTCCACTAAAGTTGTGAAACTATTTTTTCTCTAAATGTGCCTGCATTTTTGTGTTTTTTTAAAAATTCATTAAATGGTTTATTTATTGAAAATTCATGTTTGATACACTTCTACAATTTATAGATATATTTGTGGGGAAAATTCTGAGTTTATATTATATTAGGGAGAAAAATTATTTTCCATGTGCCAGACACTAACATTTTATACAATAACCCATTTAATTTCCAAATAGAAAATCCTAGGAGTCACACAATATTCTTCACTTATTATTGCTTACCTTTTATGTTTCACACACTGTTGCTGACCTTATTTTTCTTAGAGCATAGTAAGAGATATACATATGAAATAAAAACTACAGAAAAAAATATAAAGTGATCTGTGGGTTTAACTTAAACAAGGAAGTTCTGCTGAAGAAGTTATCATTTAGATGAAAACTGAATAAGTGTTAAGAATCAAGCACACAAGCAGAGATCTTGCTAAGCTACCCATGAAGAGGAAATTAGCTTATGTGAAGGTTCTATTCCTCAAAAATTGATTCCAGAACAAAGTGTACTATTTTATGGTCAGTAAGCATCTCGTCTTTTATTTTCAAAAGCAAGCAGAGTAAATGTGTGAGACCTTATCAAGTCTTGTTTATTATGAACTCTCATTTAGTTAGTAAATGATGCAAAGTATAGATAACTTGGAAGCATATTTATCGTTAGAGGAAAATATTTGGTTTGGGCACATGTGAACAACCCAAGCATTTGTTTCAGTTGAAAACATTTGTTTCAGCAGAAAATTTGGCTTTCATATTTATATGTGAGTTTCCAAATTGGTTTCCAATTGTAGCAAAGTAAGCATTTGGTTGGTGGCAGTTAGGAATAGCCAAATGCTTCTGCACATGTTTATAAAGGCCTGGGGACTCTCCTGAGGGCCAGTGCCTCTTATTATGTTTCACTGGTTGTCTGATTAACAATTTGTCATGTAGCTGTGAATTAGAACCTCTCAAACTTTTATTTAAAAAATCAAAATTTATAGAAGCTAACTATAAGTTAAAAACACCTCTAATAGTCTTAATAAAGGACATTTATGCTTTCCAAATGTTCTTAAGATCATTAGAAACAGTATATGTAGGGCAGAGAATAACTATGTAAAATCATTTCTGTGTCTATTTACCACTCAGAGTATATTTAGAAGATTCCATAAGATAAGTCCTGAGAGAAGAAAGCAGGGTGGCAAACCCGAGGTTTAACATTTGTTCAGGTTATTTGTACAACATCTCTATCTAACATCCTCTAATTTCTCCTGATGTTAAGACAAGAAACTAGTTTTCAGTTTGTTGAAGAGAAATCTAGAGTAAACTGAGAAATTGTAGAAAATTTAATGTACTCCCTCAAATCTGTCCCTTTGTGAATGTCCAGCTACACACTACCATCCTGCACCTCCTTATGGCTGGATGTGGCTACATAATTATGTTATCACCAAAAGGATATGAAAATAAATTATCAAACTTTCACCTGATCAGCTTTATAAAAATCCTTGTTCTAGACTTTCTGTCTCTCTTCCTCTACCCATAAACTGGAACGTGGAAAAAAAATAGTAATTTGGCATGAACAATAAATGCAAAATCAATGCCATGGGCAGTAGAGAGACAGTACAATGGAATGGTCCATGGGAGAGAAACCATCTCTTTTAATAAAGCTATGGAATTTTGGTATATCTTTACTATAACATTATTAAAATAAACACCATATCACCATGATGTCCAAGTTAATAATAATAATAATAGTAATAATAATAATAATAATAATTTTGGGATGACAGAGTTTTCTTTTATATAAATAATAAAGTTTTTTTTCTTTAGTGCAAAATATAATATCTGAAAATTGAGAAATTTTTATGTCAGCATCTGCCTTTTTTATATATACTGTTACTGTGTTGAAGTCTCACATCATTGGTAACAAAATCTCAGAGCATGTATATGTGAACACATATAGATTTTTACTCCAGATACCCAATATAAACTTTTAGTTCCTAACTAAAATGAAAGCATAATTCTCAAAGATTATCATACCAATTACATAGCATCAATTATAAAATAAAATATTAAATTAAGTAAATGTATTTAAAACAAAATCAATATAGAAAACAATGTTTGTCTTTACACCTAGAATTTGACAGATCATATGCTCAAGTTTCAATAAGCAGGGAGCATAGAGGGAAAATAAAAATGAACCCAAATTATAATCTTTTCTGTAGGAAATACCACAAATTACTGAAAATGTCAAAAAGCTAACAATCCAAGGGAATCGAATTATAAAGAACCAATATAAACTGAAAACTAAAAAAAAAAAAAAAAATTTAAAAGTAAGTAGATATATTCAAAAGAATACATATTTTCAACCAGTTCTCTGTTATAAACTATATCAAAGAGTAGTGTTTTTTTGTTTGTTTTTGTTTTTCTTTGTGGTACTGGGAAATGAACCTAGGGTCAGACATTCTGCCTGTGAATTACATCCCCAGCCCTATTTTATTTTTATTTTGAAACGGGGTCTTAGTAGTTTGGTGAGAGTCTCACTGTTTACTGAAATCTATAAACCTCCTGTCTCAGCTTCCCAAATATTGGGATTACAAGTATGCACTATCACACCCACCTTAGAGTAGTTTTGATGCATTTTGATTTTGTTGGAGAGATGCGTAAATATATATTAATTATATGAATAAACTTAGATCACATAATAACACATTTATTCATATTATCTATAATTGAACAAAAATTGATATTAGAACTTGAGCTTTATTTTTAAAAAGTTGATACTTTTGTATAATTCGATAATCATCATAATAAAAATAATACCTGTCTACTTGTTCTTCACTTTAGTAGTTGATTTTATATTGTCATATCATTTGGCCTTAACAAGGGTAAGCACTCTCTCATTTGTAATTGCTAATAAAAAATGAACATGCAACAAAATTTAATACAAAAACATTTTGAATTATGTTACTAGGAAAGAATTTTATTTGTTTTCCCTTTTTTTTTCCTCTTCCAGTTATTAATGAACAACCTAGAAATAATTGCTCAACCAAAAAAGGACTCTAAAAAGTTGAACGAAGCTGGAGAACAGGTATGGACCTCGAGACCTGAAGAGTTTTCTAGTATTTGTCTGTGAACTTCTATATATTATGGATTAGCACAAGAGATAATTCCCACTTGGAAACACTTATAGTCATAGAAAACAAAACAAAAAAGAAGAAACAACAACAACAAAAAATGCACACACGTGCAAACACACATACACATAAAATAAAACAACAACAACAACAACAAAAAGAAATTCCTGGTGTTTCAGGTCAATAAAGTTAAAAAGGAGGAGGCTAACATAGATATCACAAGAAAATCTATACCTAGTGGTGGCAGGGACTAGATCTGCTCCCTATCCTTGCCTTCATGACTATAGCAACAGCAGCAGGAGGAGAAGGAGGAAGAGGCAGAGGAGGAAGAGGAAAAGGAAGAGGAGGAGGAGGAGGAGGAGAAGAGAAAGAAGAAGAAGAAGAAGAAGAAGAAGAAGAAGAAGAAGAAGAAGAAGAAGAAGAAGAAGAAGAAGAAGAAGAACAACAACAACAACAACAACAACAACAACAACAGGAGGAGGAGGAGGAGGAGGAAGAATCCAGGTTGGTAAGCCCACACTGTTCCTGAGAAGCTCTAGCAACATCAATAAAATGTGCCCAGCAAACCATTCTAACCCATGTTCTTTCCCTAATCTATACTTAGTGGCAATTGAGGCCTTCTACTTGCACTGACACTGCCAAAGGATCTGGTGTCTTTCCCTCTTCTGCTCAATGGTGGAGAACCAGGTTCTTGGACCTCCACAACAATAGCAAAAGCAGATCTAAGACAGACATCTGTTTTCCAGTGGGAAAAAGTATGGGAGGTGATCATGTTTCTTCTTTCAGTGACACCACCAGGGATATGATGGGAAGTAAAACAATAGCACTGGGTAAAGTATTGTCTGTCTTGTGGATTTTGCATCTCCTATCTAAGAGATCTGAGGGCTCAGGAAAGCAACTTTTAACAAAACTATGCTATCAGTACTATTAGGTAAACAAATGGATAACTAAATGTAAACCCTATACACTGTTGATCGGGTTATAAATTAGAACAGCCGTTATGGGTATCAGTTTGGAGGTTCTTCAGAAGACTGGGAATAGAACCACCATATGACTCATATACACCTCTCCTAGATATCTTTATAAAGGAAATAAAGTCAGAATATTAGAGTGATGCATGCATAAACATGTTTATAGCAGGACAATTCATAAAAGTCAAATTATGGAACCAGCCTATGTGTCCATCAACAGAAGAATGCATTAAATTCATTATGAAACTCTAGTATATACAAACAATGGACTTTTACTCATCTATAACAAGGACAAAATCATGTTATTAAAAAAAAAAAACTAGAGAATATTGTGCTAAGTGAGATTAGTTAGTCTCAGAAAACTGAAGGTTTTTATGCTCTTATGTTTTCTTATATGCAAACTAGAGAGAAATTGAGAAGCAAATGGGACTTCAAATAAATAAGGAGATTCCATTAGAATAGTGAAAGGAGATTTAGGAAAGGTGGTGAGTAGAAGAAAAATGAGACTTGATGAAGGAAACAGTTCAAATAATGATATGTACATATGTGAAGATATCAATGTCAATCTTAAATAATATGTACAAGGAGGGATAGGGCAGGTGTGCGATCCACAGGTAAACACACCAAGTACTGTGTGTATGTATGTTTATATCACTCTGAACCTCTTATGGCATATAATTACAGTGCCTCATAAAGGTATATTAAAAAAGAAAAAAATCAGTCCAGAATAACACTGTGAGGAATCAGAAAATGAAATTTTTATTGTAATCCTGGACCACAAAAGTAGAATTGTATATTCATCATTACAGGTCAGATGTAAAATATTCCTGGAATTCATGTTATGAAAAAAGCCATACTCTTTCACGTGTGCCCCTGGAGCTGTGGCTGTGTACAGCATATATGCATGTATGTTTCCTGGCCCCAACCAGCTGCAGCTTCTGGTTCAAACCCTTCGCTCTGTTATGGCTTGGATTTAGAAAGTGGTATAGACCTCATGTGGTAGACAAGGCACCCATATTAGAAGCAAAATTTGGTTGATGGGGAGAAATCCCTGGGAGCATGGCAATGGAGAGTGTTTCCAGGTCAGGAAGCTACAGCTCCTTGCTTCTTTCTCTCCTCTGCCTACATGAGCCAACCAAAGCTCTTATTCCTCTTCTTCTTCTTCTTATCATGAAACTGTGGAGACCTCCAAGATGGGCTCCTGCTTGGAAGCCAGTCTAAAATGGAATAAAAGTTCTAGACTATGAGCAATTAAATCTTCTTTCCTCTAAATCGTGGTCATCGAGTATTTTGGCTTATAGTAGTGAGAATTCAGACTAAAATATGGGCCTTTTTCTCTTTCTGTCATCATGCCCTCAGTACCTATAGACCAGCTCATGCTTGGTAGTCAGCATAAAATAGAATCTATATGTTGGAACTGAAATATCCAGACTTGTAAGCAAATAAACTTTCTCCTCTGAATTTTGTGTGTCAGGTGTATTGGGTCATAGCAGTGAGAATGCTGACCAAAACATCTTTAATAAATCTAAAAGGAGTAGTTACCTGCTAAATCATAAGATTTAAAAAGGATCCAGAATCTTGATATGTGACATCTAAAATGTCCAATGTGTCAACAATAATTATTTGCTATGCCAACAGCAAGGAAAATAAAAACTTAAATGAAAGGAGGGCAATCAAATGTTAACAATACAAACACACATATTAGAGTTTTGGGCTCAAAAATTTTTAAGAGTCACTATAAGAATGCCCCAAAAGTCAAATATAAATTATTTTGAAATGAATGAAAAAGATAGATGTCATTAATAAATGGAGGTTATCAGATAGAACTAAATAGAAATTACAGAATTGAAAAATGGTATTATCAAAATAAAAACTTGCTAGATGTATTTAGTACAATAGTAAATATGACAGAAGATAGGATTAGTGAACTTAAAAATAATCAGTATAGTTTAGTCCAAACAACATAAACTAAACTAAAAATGCTGTATATAATTTCATGGATGTGGGAGAACACAAAACATCAAAGATATACACAAAATATATATCAAAATTTTTATTACTGAAGACTTAAAGAAAACAAAGACTAATGTGGGTCTGAAAAATATGAAAAGTAATAATTACTGGAATGTTTCACAATTTAATGAAAAGTATAAATTTACAGTCTCAAAAAGCTGAATAAGGTCAGTATAGGATAAATTCAAAGAAATCTATTCCAAAACAGATGTCAAGTAAACTTCTGAAAATGAAAGACAAAGAAAAATATTTTAAAGGAAACCAAAGGGAAATAATGTGTTATCTAAAATGGAAAACCAAATCAAATGAGAGTGGATTTACCAACAGAACCATAGAAGCCAGAGAAAAGGTCCTCAATATTTTTTCAAATACTGAAAAATAAGAAACTAATAACTGTTAGACACAAATTATTTATTGAGAACCCTCCAAGAATAAATAGGGGAAAAAAAGACATCCTCACACAGTAGAACACAAAAAGAACTTGTTGATAAAAAATTACCAATGAGAAATTCCTAAGAAAGATATACAAAAGGAAGTAAATTATAATAAAAAATATTTGAAATTTTATACTTAAAAATGGAATTGTTAAAATTGAGTAGATATAATAATAGTTTATCTTTCTAATCATTTTCAAAAAATCAAAAATTATGCAGTGCTCAGTTTGTGCTATGAAAAAACTTGAGACAATTAAATGTTTTAATATAAGAGCAAGTAAACACTAATAAAATAAAGTTGAAATACTTTATTTGAAGAATTAAAATGCCAATAACTGCCAATTTTCCCTCTGTGGATGGTCTACATCCTCTTTTGAATATGCATTTCTTGCTTTGTCCCAAAAGATGTTTCTGCTACCCATCAAACATCTCTATCTTTGATAACCTGCATTCTCCCTTAAATGTATCTCTTTTTATGATTAAATTTGTCTGTATCTCTGACAAACTGTGACAACTTATCTATGCATATTATTCTATTTAGACTAACCCCTAAAATAACTACAAACTTTTAAAAACAATAAGCTACAAAAGTGGAATTTTAAACTGTTTATACAATCCAAAGGAAGGGAAACAAAGAAAAAAAATAAAAAGTGATGAATAGATGAAAAAGAAAACAAAATCAATTTTAGACAACTTTGTCAATAATTGTTTTACATGTAAATTATCAAAATATACACCTTAGAAGACATAGATTTGTAGAATGGAGAGACTGGAGTGTGTGTGTGTGTGTGTGTGTGTGTGTGTGTGTGTGTGTGTGTATGTGTGTGTGTCTGAAAATTGAAACCAGGAGAATTCTATCACTGAGTCTATGAAGAAAATTAAAAAAAAGCTTTCTGGAACTAATTAAGTTATATAAGTTATAGGGTTACAGATTCGTATCAACCAATATGCAAAAATCAATCACCTTTCTGTATACAGAAAAGTAACATTTGGAAATCAAATAAAACACAATATAATTTATAAATATTCTAAAGAAAATAAAATCAATAGGTTAAAACTTGAAAGATAAATAGTGTACATATACTGAAATCACAATATGCTCATGAAAAGTATCAAAGAAGATCTGAGTAAATTGAGAAATATTTTGTTTTCATGAATAGGAATATTTAACATAATATAGGTGCCAGTTTTCTCCAAATTGACTTGTAGATTTAATACAGTTCTTATCAAATGCTTATAAAATATTTATATAGATAATAATATTCAAATATTTATATAGAAACAGCAAAGTAATAGAATATCTAGTATAGTTTACATAAAATACAATGTGAGAGAAATAACTACCCATTATTCATGTTATCCAACATTTATTATGATAGCCAACAATGCTATATTGAGAGACATAACAATGTTATATACACATTGTTCAATGACAGAACAAAGAACTCAGAGAAGAAACCAAATGAATATACTCAATTGATGTTTTTCAGATATTCAAAAGTAAATTGATGAAGGAAAAATTTTTTAAATGCATTACAATGGCTTGCTCTGGACTCTGTGACAAGAGCAGAACTCTTGCATTCTCTCTCTCTCTCTCTCTCTCTCTCTCTCTCTCTCTCTCTCTCCCTCTCTCTCTCCTCTCCCCTGTGCCATACCCTGAACTCCATAAACTTCACCTGGTCTAATAAGTGACAGGTGGTAATTAGGTGTTTCAGTTTACAACAGCGAGAATTCTGACAGAAACAAGTATTTTATGAAAAATAATATTGTGTCTAATTCTACGTGATAAAATGAAATAGTGGCCATGTTGGCAAACCCACACTGAAGCTGGTGGCTGCTTGGACCCAGCACTCTCAGAGACCAACTCTAGTAAAGATGAAGTCAAATCTTGTAAGTCAGTGATGGCAGAGAACCAACACCAAAAGAAATCACATTCTTCTCCTGACATTTGAATACATTAAGACATGACTCCACAGGCCACATTAGCCAAATGAACTCCTGTGGCTCCAGCTAAACTTGCTGGGAACAAGAAATGACAGGCCCTTTCTGTTTCCATCCTGCCTCATAAGACTACTGTGAGTCTCCAGACCAAACAGTCAAATCACCCAGTAAACTACAGTGTCTGCACCTGAACCTGTGGGCATAAAAAAACTGACAATTTCTGCAGGGACCCAAGCAGTGCTCATCAAGACTGAGTTTACAAACCATCTGAGTGGGAATCTGCATAGCTGCAGGGACTTCCTTGGCAATGAACAAACCTGCTGGGTCTGTAATTTTGAGTAGCATTCCTACAGAGGTGGGTGTGGGGGCTACAGTCAGACACACCAGTGTCCCTAGGGACAATTTGGCAGGCAAGACTAAGATCAGGCAGTTCTCCCTGACCAGGCATGGTCTCCAGTGACCACTGCAGGACTGTCAGCAATGGTTTTGGTGGGGTGAAATAATTCAACCAAACATGTTGCAGGTTCAAAATAAACTCCCACGCAATGACATTTGGGTACCACAAGTACCAAGGCTGGTGTCCAGCAAGGTCTCACATGATTATGGCTTTCCAGAGCATCACCAGTGTCCCTGAGGCAAAATAAATTAGTCTCAGACAACCATACTGCAGGGATCATAACACTCTCTCAGCTAGCAGAGTTTGGACCTAGTGATCATACTTGCCAGTGCATGACTGTTATTCAGGTGACTACAACCAGTAGCTCAGCAGTGGTGTCCCTGGGCCATCAAAGCTCAGTCAACTGGGCCACAACCATGGAACCTCATACTATCTGTTCCTGCTGAGCTTGAGAGCAGTAACAAGAGAAGCCAGATGTCAGTGAATTTCAGAGTCTGACGTATTTGCAACCAATAGCACAGTAACTGTCCTCGGAACATTAAATCTCAGCCAGCAGGCCACGGGCTCTGAATGGAACATTACAAATAGACATATGACTCCAACATAAAGAGGAACAGGAGGCCAAGACAAAAGAAATACAAACCTGAGAATTCCAAAAGCATGAAAACAAAGGCCAATAAAGAAACAATAAACTTCCACAACTCAAAAGCAAAGGATATCACCAATATGGAGGTGTAGAAAATGCCAGAAGGAAAATTCAGAATTTTGATTTTCAATATGATCAAATGTCTTAGAAATTAATCAGAGAATATATACAGGAAAGAAAAAATATGGATAAAAAAGTGAGACACTAAATAAGAAAAAAAAAAAAAAAAAAGAGGCTCGGAACAAAAGGAAGGACACAATAAATGAATTTAAGCGCTCAATTTTACCACCTTTGGCAGAAAATACCACATGGAAAATAGAGTTAAAAGACAGCTCATTCAAAACTGATCACACAGGTAACAATATAGAGAAAACAATATGACAACAGGACCAGAATATTCAAGAAGTATGTAATAATATAAAATGACATAACCTATGGATATTAGACATTGAAGAAGCTCTAGAAGCCCAAACCAAGAGCATTAGAAAATTCTTCAGAGAAATAATATCAGATAATTTTCTAAATATAGAAAGAGAGTTGGATGTTCACATTCAAAGACATTCAGAACCCCAATTGGACATGATCAAGGACAAATTTCTCCATGTCAAATAATAGTAAAGAAAATTAACATAGAGAACAAATAATTTCAAATGCATCAGAACAAAAGAACAAGTAACATTAAGGGGCATAAAAGTAAGAATCACTTCAGACTTTTCAACTCAAATCCTGAAAACTCAGAGGGAAAGGTTTGATATATGACATACTCTGGAACCTGAAAAACAAAAACAAAAACAAAAACAACTTCCAAACAAGACTTCTATATCCAGCAAGATATCATTTAAAATTAATGGAGAAATAAAAATCTTCCCAGACAAGTAGAAACTAAAAGAATTCATGACTACCAAGCCAACAGTAGAGAAAATAATTGAAGAAATAAAACACAAAAGAGAAAAAAAAAATAAATACCAGAACCAGAAAAGGGGTGAATTCCACCAGATGGCAACTAAGTAAAGGATAAATAACACTATATCAACCAGAAAATATAACTAAAAAATGACAGGAAATATAAATCATCTCTCCATTACAACATTGATGTCAAAGATCTAAACTTCCCAATTAAAAGACATAGACTGAAAATGTGGATTGAAGAACATAATACAATTATATGCTGTTTGCACAAACTCACTATATAGATGAAAATATTCATAGGATAAAATGAGATATGAAATAGGAGATATCATCACAGACAGTGGGTAAATCAAGAAGATTTGGATCCTCTGGACAGTGGGAAAATCCAGAAACTCTTTTGAAAATTGATACTTCAATAAACTGGAAAACTTAGGAGAAATTCACAGATTTCTATACACATACAACCTACATACATTAATCAATAGTATACAGAAAACCTAAACAGACCAATAGCAAGCAAAGAGATAGAAGAAAAAATTAAAAAGCCATTTAGCAAAGAAAAATCCAGGTCCAGATGGATTCAAAACTGATTTCTACAAAACTTTTATAGAAAAACTGAAACCAATATTTCACATATTATTCTGTGAAATGCAGAGATGGAAAACCTCCAAATTCCTTTTGTGAGGCTAGAATCACCTTAATGCCCAAACTGAACAGTTTCCTCAAGAAAAGAAAATTACAGACCAATATTCTTGATGAACATAGATGCAAAACTTCTAAATAATACTAGTAATATGCATTCAAAACCATATCAAGAAAATTATGCAGCATGATAAGTTGATTTAATTCCGTAAATGCAAGGCTTATACAACATATGCAAATCAAATTTATGTGGTGTCATTCACCACACAAATAGAACTAAGGACAAAGATCACATGATCATCACAAGAGATGCTGAAAAAGCATTTGAAAAAATTCAACACCCATTCATGTTAAAAACACCACAGAAAATCAAAATACAAGGAACTTACTGAGATTTCATACAAGTGATATACAAAATACCTGAAACCAAAATCATATTTAGTGGGAAAAAAACTGCTAGAATTTCCTTTAAAATCAGGAACAACACAAGGATGCCCAATATAACCACCCCTTTTTTTCCATGCATCCTTTCATATATTTATTTTTAAAAATTCTTTACATTTATACATACTAGTTATATATATTTCCTTGTTTGCTAGTGGAAGAAACTAAGTTTAGTTTTCTTAATTAAATACTTTTGAGGTCATTAGCAATCAAAGACAATTTTAGGAATGATATCAGGGACTCACAGAATCAAAAGGTCAAAGAGCCATGCTTACAGTGAGAAAAAACCAAGACAAAGATGGAGAAGTAGGAAAAGCTAATGGAAAGAATAAACTGGTAACAGATAAATTTTGTTCAGAGCCTGAGTAGGAAACAGATGAGTTTCAAATATTTCAGATTTTTATTTAATTGCTTGATAGTTTGTTTTTCCTTTTTTTCTAAGTCATTCAATCTATCACTGATTTATTTATTTAGTATCCTCTGCTTAATAACTCTTAATTGTATATGTATCACACTTAAGTTTCTATCATTGGATGTTTGGGAGTCATTGTATATATGGTCATATTACAGTTATCAACATTATTTTAGTCTAAAACTGTAACTTACTCTGTCAGTCTTCTTTTTTTTAATTTATTTTTTATTGTAGTAATTCGTGCATTGTAGCATACATCTTTGTTAAGTACAAATTGTTAACAACATATTTGCACACAATTCTCATTTGACCCCTTTCCCAATTCCCACCCTGTTCCATCGCCCTCCCTCCCCCTCAGGTTCAATTCAGTGAGTGACCTTGATATGATTGTGTAAGTACATCATGTGTCTTAGGGTGTCCCTCTGCCCCGTGCATCCACTACAATTAAATCAACTTCTTGCTTATCGAGGATCTCTCCTTTTCATCTGGAGACCCTCCTATGCCCCATCTTCTCCCTAGCATCCGCATATTAGGGAGAACATATGCTTCTTTACTCTTTGTGACTGGCTAATCTCACTTAACATAATGTTTTCCAGTTGCATCCATTTCCCTGCAAAGAACATGATTTTGTTCTTCTTTATGGCTGAGTAAAATTC